>JBAMBK010001828.1:0-173754 GCA_037043435.1 Drosophila suboccidentalis
TGCTGATAACGATGGCAAATTTGGTCTTCTAATCTGTATATAAACCCCCTCCAGTGTCTAGCCAGATATTAGTCTCTCTGAAACTATCACGACTGAGCTTTACTCAGAAGAAAACGAAATCGAATCGCTTCAAGATGAAATTCGCAATTGTTTTGCTCGCTGCCATTGTTGCTGTTAATGCCCAGGTAAAAAAATACTTTTGTGATCATCATGGCATTTAATTAATTGAAAACTATTTTCAGGCTCCAGCCTTTAATCCTTATGCGGCTGCCAATCCATTCGCTCAAGCGTACAATCCCTATTTAAATGGACTCTTCGGTGGAGGAGCTGCCGGAGCAGCACCAGCAGCCGGCGGTGGTGCAGCTCCAGCTGCTCCAGCTGCCCCAGCAGCTGCTGGATTTGGTGGCTTCTCCATCTCCGTTTTCTTCCAGTCCGTCGTCCTGCAGCGGGAAGCCGAGCGTCTGCTCGCCCAGCCCAATTTCCCTGAAGACCTGGCACAGCGTGTGCAGGATACTCTGGATAAGGCCCAACTTGGATTCGCCAACTGCGATACGGCCATTCTCCCGTGGTTGCAAATCCGCTGCGTCAAGCCCACTCTGACTCTGGCCAAGAATGAGCTGAAGGCCATCGATGACGAGTGGCAGGCACGTCTGGCCGCCTCCACCACAGCAGCTCCCAGCAATGCCTAAATATGGCTTAAATTTGTAAAATCCTAAATTTGTACACCCTGTAAAAATGCATAACTAAGTCCAATACACCAGCATAGATTCGATATAATTTAATAAACGTTTAAAAGCAAACCAAAACTTAAAGTTCGAGTATCTTCTCAAATTTCAAGGCACATCCTTGACCTATGACAGGACATGCTTCGTTTGATGTGGCTGGTGCTTCGGTGAAGTGTTTAGCATTTCTGCACTTTATTAAATTTGGCAGCTATTACAAAATTCACCCAGCTTAGTTCACATTTTTTTCTACTTACCTCTCCCTTTCCCTTGCCATGATGTTCTCCTATTTTTTTTGGGGTGCTAATGTCGAGCAGTTCAGTGTCCGTTATCCTCGAGAAGGCCAACTTGAACAACTTGACGCATTTTAGCCAAATATTTGAATTCCTTCACTTTATTTGTTCGCCTTTACGGCATTTTGACTTCCCTTCTCTCCCCACACTTGACTTTATTCTGGCCCTTTTGAGGGGCACATTGTGCAAATTGTTGGCCACGCCACTGTTGACAGCCCCTTTTATGCATTCATCAATTTCGGCCAGGCTAAAATGTTTCCACTGCATGATTTCGAACGCATGCCAACCAGAAGTGGACCATTGAGTGGCTTTGGAAACGATAATGTTGATTTATGTGCGGGGCCAGCCGATGCAGTTTCAATTATCATTGTCAAAAAGGCTGTCCGAATTTGATTCCATGTCCTTTTAATAGTTATCCTTTGCCCAATTTGATTTGATGTCACGTCGCTTTGTGCAGGAATCGACCGTCCATCCGTTCGTCCGCCTTTTGGCATTAGGAGGATTAAATGGTTTGGCTTAACGAGCCAAAGATTTGCCGCAAATGACCAGGCAAAGCAGGGCCAAGTCAGGCAGGAAGATTGAGCCAAATGACGCATACGCCTCGTTGGCGGCCCCAAATGCGGCAAAGCACATTCAAATTCAAATTCAAATATGTAATTAAATGTAAATTTTGAAACAGCCGCTGGCCATGTTTCACATACACAAACACAAACACACACACACACATACACAACGATGACAAGGCGAATTACAAGGATCAAGCGAGTGCAAAGTTTTGTCACTTAATTGAAATATTTGCCCCAAGATTGAAACTTGCTTTCTGTTCTTGTTATTGTCATTACAACAAATATGTCTGTCTGTCTGTCTGCCTGTGTATGGTGGAACTTCGTTAAGTTCTGTGGCAATACCAGCCCCGCCCAACTGCCGCCCATTTCCGACACCCCACTCCACCCTCTCCCACCGTTTGTAGGGCTAATGCAAAAGTTGAGCCATTGCGAACATTTTACAAAAAAGTGGACAAAATAAAACCCAGCCGCATTTGAACAACTTTCATCTGCCAAATATATGCTAAAATTGGTTAGAAAAACAAAAAATGCGGGGGCAGAGGGAAGAGGGAAGCTAGGGATGCGTACTCCATAAGCGCATGTATGTAAATTTGTTTCGGGCTTGTGGATTTGTATGCAAAAGTTGCGCCCCTAAAAGCAGGCAACCATTTTTTGCGGCTTCGTCGAGTTCGGACTGCGTGAAGAGGGTCGAAAAGAGGGTAAAGATAGAGGAAGGGGGAGGGGTAACTTGTAAAGTGTGAGTAAAAATGAAGTGAAATGAATTGTTGAAAGTACTGAGTGACCAGCAGCAATCATACGCTGACTCACATCCGCTCGTATATTTTCGGTAGCCACTGTTTACATTTCTCACCTGATATCGAGCCTGTCATATTTGCCTTGGCTCGTATCTGGTCGTATATTGCCACTTGTGTTATTTCCGTTACGCAAAGGTGTTATAAAACTTTAATTGGGTTATAGCTGTTGACAAAACAGGCGCATTCAGTGTTAGACCCGACTTTATAATCTGCTTTACAATATTGTTTTACATCTTCTTAATGCTGCAGATAAGATATAAGATAACAGTGACAAGATACTACCTGATACAATTTGGATTCATTTAAAAGTTGGTCCAGACAGTCACTTACGGAACTTGGTTGGAAAATGTTGACTGCAACGCTGTTTGTGCTATTTCTTGTGATCTGTCCGGTGAGAATAATTACTTTTAAATAGCAAATTAAATAGCAAAATTCTAAATTTTCACCTGTCAACTAACTTTGCAGCAGTTGCAGACACACGCTCAAAACATCACACTTGATGAAGCTTTGCTAAATTCCCAAAATGCTGTAAAGGCTGTAAGATTGGCCCTTGAGGAAAATCTGCCGGCCAATGCAGACGCCCTCGAGTCAAGTAATGATATTTTAGCCACTCTCGAGCGAGTACTTAAGATCTGCGATGAGAACTTTAAGAAAGATCTGCAGATCGTCACTTATAACAAGTGCGTTGCCAGCAACAAGGGATTGGCCATGGCATCGCTGGGCGAATTGGCGGGTCAGCAATGGGCCAAGTCAGGTGCATCCCGTCCAGGTCTGTTCTGGTAAATTGCCAATTGTAATGCACTCTTAAATAAAGAACTTCAATTGAGATGTAATTGCTTTTACTTAGAGATTGCACAGCTGTTGCCTTAGTTGGCACATTGTTAAAGATGATAATGATGATGGATTTGCTTGATAAAGCCATCGAGTCGAGTGGCGTTGTCAGAGTCAGCACTTGCTCAAGTTTTGGCCAAATTGCTGACGGGACTAAAATTTAGCTTTGCTTGTTGCTTTGTTGTATTCTAATTAGACTGGCGTTCGTGTATGTGTGTGTCTATCTCTCTGTATATGTGTGGTGCTCATTACACTAAATGTGCGGGATGAGTTGAGGGGGAGTCGTGAGGCGAATGCTACTGAGTAATTATCGTCATTAGAAGCGAAATGGAACAGTCAAAGCAAATGGCGACATTAACATCGTGGAAATGTATATTCCAAAAAAGATGGAATAACCAAGAGTTGAAGGACTGAAGATGGGATCAATACACTCAGCTGCATTTGACTACAATACGTAAAAATATTATAGAAATTGATAAGCAGTTTTTGTAGCAACTTTTACCCGCAGAATAAATAAATAATTTCTTGACCATCCTAAAAGTATGCTCTACAATATTTATTCAACATTCTGTAATGCTCACGGTTGGTACGGTACAGTTGTACCAAAACTGGTACACTTTCCGTTTATTGGTGCAATTGTTCATATCTTTAAAGTTGTTGCTGTTCAAATCTACCAAAAACTTGTTTGTTTTGTATATATTTTTTCATTTTAAGTAAGCATCGTCTATTTAAATATTTTTTACATTTTTGTATCATTTGCTGATAGTTGCATAATTTTAATGTTATTTTTCTCTTTGATTTTTGTGCCTTTTTCTAGGCAATTGCATAAAGTTTCCTCTTGAATTTAGGCCTTGGATTCCGCCTCTGATGTGGTTTCCGTGTCCGAAGGGGGCGCATCTGGCTTGGGTTCATCCGTGTTGCCACAAACGCATATGGGACACTTTGGATGGGAGGAAACATAGATAATTGGCAAATAAACAACTGAATTAAAATTAAAATTACCTTTTCCTTGAGCACCAGGCGATACTTTGGATGGCTGACGGAGGGATAGAAAGATAAACTTTATTTAAAGTAGTATGCTGGACACTTGCCTTATGCCATAGACAATGGGATTGTAGACGGCACTGGTCTTGGCGAATGTGGCGCCCCAAATGGTGGTCAGTGGCGTCAGACCCTCGATCTTGAATAAACCAAAGTAACAAATGACGAGGTACGGAGTCCAGGCCATAAACCAAAGCGAAATTGTCGTCAGGGCCACCTGAGTTAGCAATTTTATACAATTGTTGTGGGCACATAAATATATGATATAGTTAAACCTTGGCTAGCTTGCCCTCGGCACTCTTGTCACAGTCCTCGGAGCTGCGCAGGGACTTGACATTCATCTTTTTGGCCTGCTCCCGCATTGCCTTCTCATGGGCAGCTACAGTCTATGTCCAAGAGTAAAGAGTTGTTAGAAAGAGAGAGAGAGAGGAAATTAGAGAGGGGAAACTTACGGCTATAATGAACCAGTAAGAGTAACAGATCAGAAATAGAGGCACGTAATAGACAAATATTGAATAGGTGATGAGATAGGAACGTGGATTCCATTGCCTGGTCATGTAGTCAATGCTGCAGGCGGTCAGATTGCCCTCGGGCACATAGCTGCTCCAGCCGATCAGGGGCATGATTGTCCAGAACGTGGCCATCAGCCAGATGAAGAGAATCTTCATGATGGCCAGCTTAATTGTCATCGGTGTTCCATTGATGCCCTTGACAATAACGTTATACCGATCCAAGGCGATCATGCACATGGACCAAATGGAAACACAGCCAAACATCGATCCGCACACGGCATAAATATCGCACCACAGTGGACCCAGGATCCATGTCTGATAGTAGAAGTTGACCAGCATGATGGGCGACTGCGAGGCCATCATGCAGAAGTCGGAGAAGGCCAGATTCAGGACCAGCAGATTGGCAGGAGTACGCAGGGATTTGGTGCCTCCAAAGATGTAGACAACGACGCCATTGCCGCAGCAGGAGATGATCAGAATGACCAGTGTGAACAATCCCAGAATGTTACTCATTGTTGGATCCATGGGCGAAAAGCGACTCCAATAGGGATTGACGAGGTGCGCCATGTCCGGCAGCACCTGTAAATGGAACGAGAGTATAGGAGAAAACGTATCCTTGCTGAAGGGCAACTCACATTGTCCAGCACGGAGCCATTTCCGCTCGACTGCGCCTCGAACCGAGGACCAAGTCCAGCACTGGCAAACGACTCTGGCAACAGACTGGCCACCATGCTCAGCTACCTCAACTACGATTTGTCGTCTCACATTCAAGAAACCCGCACCAACAAAGCTGGCTGACAGAGAGCCACGACCTTTATAGGCCAGTTTTAAAGCCAATTATAATAGATCGATATAAGATATAAGATTGTACTGACTACCTGTCAGATCAAAGTCATCATCGAATTTATTGTTAATGTCTATTGCAAGGTTATTGGGTTAGAGTATCGCACACTTTGTCACACTTGTGGGTATTTAGAGGGTGGCTAGGAACTTTTGACCGCAATTCTCACACAGTTTCTTTTTGTGGTAACTGATTAACGACGGCGTCTGGGAGCTCTGCGAGGGATTGTGCTTGGCGAGATCCACGCTCAAGTTGTCCATACTTTGGCTGGACTCCACAGATCTTGATATGTTCAACGCTGCAAAATCCCGGTCATCCTCCTCATCGGTGCTGGGCAAATCATAGCGCACAATTTTCACCTGTTGGCTGAGTATAAACTGCTTACAGCAATCCTTGAACTGATAATAGGCAGATCGAAAGGCTTTCAGCTTGCGTGCCTAAAAAGAATGGAATCAACTGCCTGTTTTCTTTAATTTAATTTAAGAACTTACTGGCGATAGACTGATAACCGAGACAGGTTTTCCATCTTGCCCATAGGATCCCAGCATAACGACATTCGAGGTATTTTGAACGTGATTCACATTCGCCCAGAGCATCAACTCCTTGTGCACATGCTCATTCATGGCGATGATATTGTCAAAGTAGTTAAAGTCGTTTACAGTCAACTGCGGGGGAATTTGAAAATATAAATCTATGCAGATCCAAGTATATTTTAATTCACTAACCAGCCTGCAAAAGTGATCAGTTCGCAGTCCATGTTCTCGCAGAACTCGCAGGCATCGTTTGTCCGGCTTCCTGCCAATATTCCAAGTACGTAGTGCCGCGCTATCAATCTCCCAGTAGAGACTAGTCTTCACCATCAGATTCTGCATGATGGTCTCCGCCATCGGGGAATTGCAAGAATTGCCTACACGGTCAGACAACTTCTGAGTTGGCTAAATTCCCAATCGATCCATCGTTATTTACTCACCCATGCAGACAAAGAGAAGTTTTTTAAAAGTCATTATTATTTAAACGGAAAATTTATTAAACTATTTATATATGTCTTTTTCGGACTTATAAATGTTATTTGTAAATGTAATTTATAACTATTACTATCCATTTGAAAAATATTTAACGCCTACTCGGTCTTCCAATCGTTCTGGG
This sequence comes from Drosophila suboccidentalis, assembly GCA_037043435.1. NCBI lineage: Eukaryota > Metazoa > Arthropoda > Insecta > Diptera > Drosophilidae > Drosophila > Drosophila suboccidentalis. Next base: position 6,747 of record JBAMBK010001828.1, read on the forward strand.
GCATCTCATTATAAATGTTGCCACGATTTCTAAACTTCCACAAATGAGGCAGGTGCGACAAGCCTTCAACTCGACCTACCTTATCAACTGCCCTCTTATCCCTTTAGTTCTTTTGCTACCATTATTTTCACACCAAATCACTCAGTCTATTTTCTATGACTCTCATTGTGGCAGCTGAAATGCAGTACGTGGCTCTGTCTCTGTCTGTCTCTGTGTGTGTAATGCACTTCTCCAACTGTTGCTATTCTCCTCACAAGCAGCTCTTTGGCTCTGCCTGCCTCTCTACTGACCCAGCTACTCCGTCGTGAGCACAGTGGCTCAATCTCAATTTTATTGAGTCAACTAAGTTAAAAGTGGAAGTGAAAGTGGAAATGCATCGAATAATTTTGTCAGTTCTATTATTTCGGTTATACTTTAAATATTTGTAGCATGTATTTTATTCTAATACTGCTATCAATTTACTTAGTAGTGACGGTATCCCCTAACCCGTCTTTCTTTTATGACGTCCCTAATCTTACTAATACTAAATATTATAATTATTCTAATAGTAATAGAAATTCTCCTACTCCTGATTGGTTTTTTTCATTCCTTGCAATAAATGTTGAATCATTTATATTTTGACCTTACAACGATTTAAATTTTTTATTTCAGTTTTTAATTTGATTTTTATTATAACTTAAGTTGTTATTTTAAAAATCTTAATTTGTAATATTATTTGAATTTTTTGTCGACTGCTTTTACTAAATCAATAAAAAAAATGCTTAAAAGATAATTTCTGAGTTGAATTTGTAATCTTTTTGACTTTATAAATAAAACTGATTAGATAAACATTGAATTTCTATTTAGAAGACACTGTGCGTCAGTTGAGTTTAGTAGCGAGTCGACTTTGTTGACCTGGCAAATGTTTGTCTCCCGCCCACTTGTCACCTCAATCTCTTTCTCATTCTCGTTCTCGTGGCGGTGGCAAAGTCAAAGGCATTAGAAATATTGGACTGGCAGGTAGGCGGGACTGGGGACACAAAGAGGGCACAAAGAGTGTCAAGTGGCCGTGAGGTGTCCGCGCGACGACGACGACGTGAGACGCATTCCAAATTGGCTCCCCAGGGGTTAAAAGAAGGAGAACTTGTGTCGAGTTCACCGAACTGGACCTCCATTATGGGTTACACACTCGTACTCGTATGCAGATTCACACTTGTATGCACACATTTGTGTCCCCCGTGCGAATACTTTAATGATAGACTTTGGTGGCAGAGGCAATGGCATTTGCAACGTGATGCCTGCATTTTTGTGCATACAAATTATACAATAGGTCATGATTTCTATTTGTATCCAAAGTGACTATTATTATGCCACCGACAACTGAACTTTTCACCCGACTGTGGCACGTTGAATGGTCAGGCAACTGATTCCTGATTCCTGACTCTGTGAGAGTTAAGAGATGAAGGATGGGGGATTAGGAATGTAGGGGAAGGCGGTGGTGGCGGTGGTGTGCTGGCCATTGGCAATATCCAATTGGAATTGCATTGAACGGCTAAATTGAAAACTGAAAAGCATATTTCACTTATCGCTTTTCACACAAAACACAACCAGGAGCAAAACGAAGGCGAGGGGGAGAGAGGGGGTTGGGGGATAGTCAGTTGCAGAGCACAAAACGAATGAAATGAAATTGTGAGCGCAGTAGGAAAAAGTAAAACACAACAACAATTCGACCAGCCCAGGCAATACAAGAATACTCAGTGTGTGTGTGTGGTTGTGTGTGTGTGTGTGTGTGTGTGTGTGTGTGTGTGTGAGACGATCAGATAAGCTGCAGCCTCGAGGGGGGAAAGAGAGGTGAATAGTAAAAGAGATGGCACATTGTTGTTTTAATTAAAAACAAACCCAGAGTTGCAGCCCTGACAAAAAAAAGAAACAAAACAATAGTGCAAAAAGTGAGCAACCAGAGAGAGAGAGAGAGTGGAAAAGTAGAGCATAGAACAGGATAGAGTGGAATGGAAAAGAATGAAAACTGTTGAATATTTAGTGCATGGTTGGGAAAAAGTTAGGAAAAAAGGTGAAAATTATTGAGCACAAAAATGTCTAAATACAGACACAGCGACACAGATGGAAAGTGAGCGGAGAGAGCCGGAAATGTGAGAAGTCTCTGTGTATGTGTGTGTGTGCCTGTGTGTGTTAAGGTAATATGAACCCTAATGCTGTGGTTGGTAAAATGGACACCCATGCACACACACACAGACACAAAAGTTGTTACAAAGCCGCACTTAATGGCAATTTAAATGAAACAAAGAAACAAAATGAAAATGAAAAGTAAAAGTAAAAGTAAAAACCAACGAAAAATCGCAATCAAACAGACAACAACAATAACAAAATGAAGGCCTGGCTGACAACATTTTATTTGTTTGTAGTTATTGTTGTTGCTGCAATTGTTGTTGCTGTCGTTGCTTACTGGCAAATGCACTTTGTTGACCGCAAATGCAATTTACAACACAACAATCAGCGGCCAACGCAAACGTAGAAGAAAAAAGAACTAATAAAAACAAAACTTTGCAATTGTTATTGTTGTTGTCGTTGTTGGTGCGTCTGTGCTTGTTGCTGTGGATTCAACATCAGCAACAACTATTTTGCCATCAGCAGTAAAAACCAGCAACAGCAGCAACAGCAGCAACAGCAACTGCATTAACTAACCGGGCGGGGTCAGTGTTGGTCAACGTGGGTGGTAAACGGTATAGTATTGCATGCAACAACTATTTCATGGTGTGAGTGTGTATATGAGTTTGTGTGTGTGTGTGCTGGTTACGGTGTTGGTTTTGGCTTTGGCAGCATCATAGTTTTCGCCACACTCATACAATGGCATTTGGCTGGCTAAAATACACACACTCACACACACACGCACACACACAATTAGATGCTGTGGCTAGCAAAGCGAACAATGGCTGAAGAGGGTGGGTGAGGGGTTATGGGGGGGCGGAGGGGAGTGCCGAAGTGCGGTGCCGCTGATTGAGGCTCAACGAATTTGGGTTTGCGTTTTAAATTAAATTTGCCGGAAGCGTGCATGTCTGCGTGAGAATGTATGTGTCTGAGTGTGGGTGTACATGTGTATGTGAGTGCTAGAGTGTACGTGTGAGCTATTCCTTTGGCAGTTTCAGCAACGCATTCACTCTTCTGCATGCCACTCGTATATATGTCTAAATAAACGCCATTACCACTATTTTATTTGAGCTCACTCAGGTGTGATAAATGAATTCAAATGCATATGTTGTTCCATTTGTTGTTGTTATTGTTGATGTTGTTCCTTTGGTTGTTGTTGTTCCTTTTGTTGTTGCTGTTTCTATGAGGCAGGCGTTACGCTGCACGAGCTGACGAGTGCTCTTATAAATATTTATGATCGCACTAGCGCTAGTCGGATTGTGTTGCCGGGTTGCCGTGTTGCAGGTTGCAAGTTGGTCAATGGGCCAACCGAGTCGGGTTGTCCTTTTATGTGCGGTTAGCTGCCGTGATTGAATTGGCCATATCCGGTCAGCTAACGGCTGACTGGCTAACTGAATGACTGACTGTCGGAATGACTGTCGGAATGCCACTGAATGCAGCATTGCAACAACAGTTCATGGGGCTCATGCAAATGATTGCAGGCAACCAACGAGCCCATTTTGTCGGATTGTCAGTCGGCACTACGAGAATCAAAATGCGTTGTCTACTTTTCAGATTCGCATCGTTAACGAATAATGAGTTCACAGGCAAACCCAAACAAAAGATAGAAAAACGAAAACTGAATGAATGATTCAAATAAAATATGAACAAAACGATTATCGAAGATTTGATACCCTAACAGAGCGATTTTGAGAGATTTTGACAGTCGGGGAGAATGGAAAAATATGAAATAAAATGATTACTTCAACTATTACACAAACTTATCTTAGTAAATAATATTACTTTATAAATCATTATTTCCATAATATACTGCTACTTTAAGCTATAAAATTCATGTAACTTAATCAAGAGTATTATATGTAGGTCAAGCTCTCATTAAAAAGCCAAGCTCCTAATATTTTCCTGCCTATCTCCGTCTCTCTCTCCGTATCTCTCTCCTTGCTGTTCATCAATATCGCAAACAGTGACTCAACTAGCAGAGATTGCGGTTCCGAATACGATTCTTGATGACCGATAATGCCGCACGTAACGGCAATTGGGCAAATGATGATGCAACGACTTCTCAAAGAGGGTGGGGGGAGTGTGGCACGTTCCAGACGGCAGTCAATCGTTTGCAACAATCGTTTGCAACATCTCGTTAAAGGAGCCTTCCTTTGGCCAGCCATCCAGCTAGTTAGCCAGGCTCGTAAGTCATTTAACATTTTGAGGTATTTAATGAGCCAAAAAGTTTTTGCCGGACATAAATTAAAAGTCGAGCCGTCAGTTTGGTCTATTCGCCTGTTGGACCATTTGCCTGTTGGCCCATTGGTCCATTGGCCAGTTGGGGCCAGGTGTTGGCTGACCAACCCAGTGGCAGACGCTCGACCAGCCAATGGCTCTATTAGCATGCCCATTAAAATTAGACAAATGGTTGCTGTTGCCGTTGCCGTTGCCATTTCGCATATCCGCAACTTTGGCCCAGACTGCAGATTTATGGCCCACTGAGTGAGTCTGTAAGCGGTCAAATCCTTGTGTCGGACTGTGGCCTTGATTTTAACTTGGCTTATATATTATTTTCTTTTTCATTCCTTTCGTTTAGGCCTTGGCGCAATCACATACGCCACTTGAGAATTGCCATTTGTTATGATAAATGATTATGTTGCCTGCGTTGCAGGTTGCTCGTTGCCAACTCGTTTATGGCGGCCAAATTGACGCTGCCAGCCCGCGAATCGGCCCGAAACGGGACTCATGTGTGAAGGTCAATGAAAGGCAACAAGGCAGCGTAATCATCGTAATTGGCAGGAGCGCAGTTTCTTAGCTTTAAGCCAAGTTAAGCTTTCAACTCCTCTCAATGCCTCGACACTTTCTGCAATTGAACAAAAGTATCAAAAGAAAGCAATTTGCTTCATTCTTTGTCTTCTGCTCCACCTCTTTTGTGTGTTGTGTGTGTGTTTTGTAAGCCGCTCTGAATTGGTTGGGGCTGGGGAGGGGTGTTGGTGTTGGCCAGCCCTTTGCCAAATTTAACCCTTCACTTCATTAAACGTATTTTCCAATCCTTTTTCGGTGCACAAATCACTTTGCCGCAGCTACTGACAAAGCCTCCCAAAGACTAAGGTTCTGTCTGGGATGGGGGGTGTGGCCATAGATATTTGACAAGCAGCCAAACAAAAGCCTAATCGTGCAGCTGCCGCCCCTCACCCCCCATTCCCCGATACCCGATCAGTTCATCCCTCTGAGCCACACCTTTCGATGGCTGAGGAGCTGCTGCCGCCTTTTGGCTGTAATCCATCAAGCAGCTCTTCGGTTCACTATTTCCAGTCTCTGTCACTACAAATACCCAGCCGAGAGTACACGAAGGAAAAATAGGAGTGGGTGTAGGAGCTAAAGGCCCAAAACGTAGGCAGCAAATTGTTTTCTACTTCTTGCCTTTGTCTCTTGTTATTTCAGTTAGTTGTCCTTGTCCTTGTCGATATTGTTGTTGGTTTTGTTGTTGGCATATTAAGCATTTAAGCAGTTAGGACAGTTGTTTGGTTGATGGATCACCCGTTTTGTGGAGTCTATAAGTCATTTCAGTTGACATTTCATATTTTTTTGGGTGCTCAGCTCCTTCCCTTCCATTCTCTCTCTGAGGCTTCGTCCTGCCAAATGAATGTTGAGGCTGTGACAAATTAGAGCCCAGAGTCAAAGCCAGCTTAAAGGAGCTTCCGGTTGAAGTTCCTGCTGCTGCTGTTGTTGATGTTTAAGTTGTTTCTTTAATTGGTTGTTGCTGCTGCTGTCGACAGCTTGTGGCTGCCCAAAGTGCAACCGGGCCGGACACAGATATCGAATGCCGTTGACATGGCCAAAGGAATGACCTAATTGATATACATTTCACTCGACTGACAGCCTGTGAACTGACCACACGATTCTCGTGTCAAGACAAAGAAACAAAATAGCACTGATAATGACAGCCACAGAAAGTGTTAAGCTCGGACTTGGTGAAAAAGAGTAACAAAGAAAGGATAGAAAACTAAAGTTGTTTACATAAATTTAATTGTACTGTAAATACAATTTCAATTAACACTGTTTCTAACTTAATTGAATACTCCGTTTTATAACCACTACTTATTAAAGATGGGATATTTTTTAAGTTGGGAAGCCAACTTATAGCCAAGTCGTTAAATGTTTAAATAAGGACGTATTCCACCTACCTATTACCATTTACCGCATCCTTAGCTCCAACTCTAACTCAGATTAAACCTGATACAGATTATGATTTAATACCATCGAAAATTGGAAGAACTCAAGTGTTCAAATTAAAACAACTTGTAAGGCATTATGCACTCGATACTTTTACTTTTTACTTGTGTGTTCGTCCTTTGGTTCGTCTTAGTTTAGCGGCATTTGTTATTTACAACTGTGGCTCTTAAGCTGATCCCCGCGTGCAACTTGAAAGTTTCTCAAATGCTGCAGCTGCAACTGCAGCTTTCTGTGGCAGCTTTTTCAGAGGTGCGTCAATTTCAATGCGACACGCACATGACTTGGCCACAAACTTTGTTATATGTATGTCCATGACTGACAGGACAGCCGCACATTGCACATTGTACATCCTGGCCTGACTTGGGAGCAGACAGAATATATTCCGAATTTCCCTCGTCGATCTGCAGCAGCAGCAGCAGATGGTAAACTTTTTTGCAGTTTTCCGAACTTGCAACTTTTCTCATTTGTGCGTGTGCATTGGAAAGTTGCTGTCTACTGTCTGTTGTCTGTTTGACTGTTGCCTGTTGTCTGTTGTCTGCTGACTGCTTCTGCTTCTGCTGCACTTTTGCAAATGATGTCCAACTGCGACTCTCTCTTTCCCTCTCTTCATTTCTCTCTCCCTCTCTCGCTGGCCGAGGCACGAAACTAATCCGCAACATGATGACAAGAAAATTGAATTCTTGCAACTGTCAAATTGAATCTTCCTGTCTTCCTGCTGCCCTTTTACTACCCCCCTTTCACTCCTGTTGCTCTTCTCCTTGAGTAGCACAAAATCAGAGCTTCAAGTTTTCGGTCCTATTACCACGCCCCTTTCTGTTCCTTTCTTGCCACTGCTGCAGTTTGTTTCAGCAAGCGTCCAAGGCAACGTGACAACGCCGAACGTCAAAAGCTGAACTCGTCCTCATAACCCCTCCCCTTTCTCTCCCCTTGTCCCTTCTTCCTCTTGCTCCATCATGCCTTACGCGACATTTTTACAAACAATTTTTGTTCCGTTTTTGCCGCCGCCGTCGCCGCCTAAGTGTTTTTTGTTGCTTGCCCCAACCTTTAGCCATTGAAAAATTTTACTTATTGACTCGCCTTTGGCAGCGACTGCAACGTCGACTGAGACGTCGACTGCGCTGGCGACTGCGGAGACGACAGCGACTGCGACAGCGAGGGGCTCATGATAATGACAGACTTCATCGATTACGCGATTATCGCAATGTCACTTTAGAATTTTTAGAAATTTTTCTCATTTCAGTTTGGCCCGAAAAGCTTTTAGCGAGCATTTCAGCCCTGCCACGCCCCCTTTGGCACTCTCCTCTTGCATTGCGCATTTTGTGGATGAAATTGCTCAGCTCCAAGTGTAATTTCACTTAAGCTCTTAAGCAGACAGCCTCACACCGCCCTCAGTTGTCGATTGCCAGCACTTGGATACTTTCCGCATTTGTATCGAAATAACCGATTGGCCCCCCTCAAGGCCCCAACCTGACCCCCATCCACGGTCACAGCGCAGAGTCACAGGCACATGTGTCGCAGTCAGAGGGCCACTTGGAATGTGTTTAGCTGATTAGCGCTAAAAGGATTTTGCAGCATTAAATCCGCTACGTGTGGAGAGGAGACTGGACAAGGGAAGTATTGAAAGTCATGTTATAATTAAAGTCAACAAAACAAACACAATAAACATTTCAAGTGTCATGAATTTTACAGTCAGCACAAATGTTTTTCACTTTTATTTAATCACTAATTTCGATGCGAATTCAACAACAACACAAATTAGTCACTACTCTTGGGAGTTGCGTGTACTTGCAACACTGACTGCCTAAGACAGTCGAGGGTCCAAGGGGCCAAGATTCCATTGCTGCAATTTATGTTCTACTCATGTTTGCCATGTGTGCAGGTAAACAATAAAATAACGAGTCGTCTGCAAAGTAAATTGCATAAAAAGAAATCGGGAAAAGCGCTGAAAAGGCAAAGGAAAATAGGAAAAGAAAAACAACATTTCTAGTCTGACATCCCTAACCTCTTACCCCATTCCTTCGCCTTTCATGCCCCATCGCATAGCACGTGCCAAAGGCAGGCAGGTAAATGTCTTACGCTTCTCTGGGCTGCCTAACAAACATGCAACACGGCGACTGAAACAGCTAACAAGGCAGCCAGCAGCCAGCAGCCATTGGCCCCGACTCAGGCCAACACTGTGCAGCAGCAGCAGCTGCCTGAGGCAGTTGCAAGCAGAAGCAGGTGCATGCAACATTTTTGCGCCCGTTTGCATATTTGTCCCAGGACTCGGGACTCGACTTTATTGTTGTTGGCCTCAGCACAAAAGCAGAGTTGAGAAACAGCAATTTGGCTTTTAAACAATTTTTGCCTCTTTAATATCGTTAAATGATTTGCGTCAATAATAGAAATCTTCAAGATCTAAAAATTAATAGATTCTTAAAATTAAAATTGATTTTAATTATGAAATAACAATTTATTGCAAATATTTCTGTAGGTATTCGTTTAAAGAATTTGCTTCTTGGCTTCGTTAAAATTTGTTATGATTTGTGTCAATAATAGAAACAAATAAAAAAAAATGTAGATACAAATATATAGAATATTTGTACATGTGCAAATATCTCAAAAATCTAAAAGAACTAAACAAAAATAGATTTAAAAAGCTAAAAATTATTTTAGTTATGAGCATACAATTTAGGTGAGATATTAACTTTAGTATTGGCAATCTAGTCCGAATTTGTGTTATTTAATAAATACGTATACGTTATTTAGACTGAGAAACATAATATTCTGTTCATTTATCGCATTTTATTGACAAAAAGTGTCTTCAAAAATGTGTATTTCTGGTTAAATCTCTCTCTTAGTTTGTCTGTTTGTTGGTTTTGTCAACGAATTTCCAATTAATGTGGCAAACAGCGAATGGAATTGAACTTCATTAGGTGAATTCGGTGCGAGTGGCAGCTGGTCAATGCACATTCGCATTCGCATTCAATTTAAAGCGCCAAATCGAAATGCTGCGTGACTTAATTAAATTGCAATGCCACTGTGATGTAACAGTGCCACAGGCACTGTATTCCAATTGCCTTTGCCCCTATCCACCCCCCGCCTAGTGCCACATGTCGCCACTTGGGGAAGGCCAATATCGACATTATCTATTTAGAAACACAATAGAAGCGCCGCGGCAGTGAACGTGATATGCAAACGTGAACAATTAGCTTTTTGAAATAGATATACACACACAAGCACATCATACTCATGCACACAAAAACACTCACACACACACACGCATAGTGTGTAAATATAAATATGTTTTGCCTAATCGGCTAATGCATCTGATGAGATGAGGATGAGTCTTAAGCGTTGCACGTTTCAATTTGATGTCGCTAATTTAAATGCATGCCGCCCCCCATTTGCTGACTGACCGACCGACCGACCGACTCTTAGTGGCCACGCCCACTTGCTTCCAAACCACAGATACGCCTACGAGTGTGTGTGTAATCAGCAAACAGCGTATGGCATTATCATTATCAAAAGCAGCTGCAACTGTTCGATGATTGCCCTTTGGCAGCAAAGTCTTTGGCGAACGTCGTTGTCATTGTCATTGTCATTGTCCTCGGCCATCAAAGAGACTTGCAAATGGCGTGTGAATTGACATGTGAGTGTATACACACACACACACAACTATCATTGTGCGTGAGTGAGTGAAAGGATAACGCGCTCATGGAGTGTGACTAATGCCGACGTGATGATGATTAAGTTGTTGTCCCATTGCGTGCAAGTCAATGGCGTCTTACGGTCGCCACTCTGGAGATTTGTGGGCGTGTCTCTCCACAACACTGGAGTCAGCGATTGAGTCAATCCAAGTCCCAGTTCCATTTGTAGTGCCATTGGCAATTGCTCAACCCACGCACGTGATTCAATTAGAGTTCTGGCCGAGAGCGTTGCTCCAAACTAAAACCGAAACTGTGAATTCAACTCATTTTTGCCAATAATAATCAGTCAGCTATCCTGCGGGATTTGTAGGGTCGTTGCCGTTTTAATTATGTTGCTAATTAGTTGCCAGACGTGATGTCTTTGAACCACAGCGGAGCAAAGGCTTCACTTGCTAATCTTCAAAAGAAAGAGAAGAAAAGAAAAGAGAAGATTGCAGATTTGAAATGTGTCTTTTGCTGCAATTGCAACTTCAACGGAGCTGGAGACAATTGTGACAACACTTTGCTTATGCTGACAGTCTAACAATTGCCAAGAAAAGAATTGTTGAAAAAAGGGAATCATGGATGCTGGCATAAGTCCTTCTGCTGCTGCTGCTGTAACCTGAACTGCCAATCAAAGAGGACTCGTCGAGACAGGCACGATGATAACAAGTTGTCCTTGTCCCCCGAAAATTCAGAGTGACAAACACAAACTGCGGGATAAATCTTGGCAGAAAACGAACGTTCTGCAACTCGTAGCAATCTCATTCCATTCTGACAACAGCAATTTGAACTCGGAATTGATGTTGTCCCTTGGATTGGGCTGCATTTTCAGCGGTGAATTCACCGCTCCCTGTCGCACGTGTCAATGCGTCGTTGAATGCTCAATTAAATTTTTGGACTGATTCAGTGTGTCTGAAGGTGAAACTGCGGATCAGGGCCAGCAACCGATTTTCAATTGTAATTGAGGTTTCGATTGGTCTTCGAATTGGAATTGCTATTGAGTTTTTTTGCATTGGCCTTTGGCCACTTGAAGGACAACGATTTGGCTCTGAGACCCGCTTGACATTTGCTGCGGCCAGGAATGAATTTTATTGGCCATATTCGCTAAGCATGAATGTTTGAATACTTTGAATGTGCGCTGGCTCATGAATTATTCACTGCTGCTGCAGTTTGATTAGGTTTATTGATATGCCCGTGGGCAGAGGCGTGGGCATTGGCCACTTCAGGCTGCAACAAGGAGAAAAATATTGGCAGCCATTTCGATAAGGCATGTTTACAAAACACTTACAAGTCGGACACACACACACACACACACACAGAGAGTCCGTCTCAAAGTGCCTCCTTTTCCTGATGCCGTGATGAATGAATGAAGTTAATGAAAGTTTATTGAGCGCAAGGCAAAGCACTTGAAATGCGTCGGGGACGGTGATTGAGCCATTGCCTGACTGACTGATTGACTGACTGATTGACAGATTGAATGACTCTCTCTGTGAGCTCCTCTTTGTCGAGCTTAATGAATTTTGCCAGTTAAGCGGAAACGGAAATACTGTGCCAACGTTTTGTAATATGTGTTGCTAAACAAAGTGTGGGTGTATGTGAGTGTGAGTGTATGTGTGCGTGCGTGTGTACATACATATGTGAAAGGATTTTACACGTGGCAATTGCAAAGTTTTCAATTGTGTCTGAGAGCCTCTGGAGCTTATTGAAACACTTCTCGTTTGCTCGCTCTTTGGTTTGTCTCATTTCTCAGCTATTGTCTCAGTCATTAGGCAGTAAACTTCACCCCCCCCCCCCCCACTTCTCATTTCTCTTTGGAAACTTCTCTCTCCCTCTCCTTTTTATTGCTTTATCATTGCTATTGCCTGTTGTCCTTATCTGCCCATTTTCCCATTTGAGTTTTCGTGTAAAGTTTTCTTTGCTTTGGTTTCCTTTTATTTGCCACTTTCATTGGGACTTGTATTACATTTGCGAACCTAACAACAAATTTACATGCAAATAACTTTTTCAACTTTGGCACTTCACATGCCACAACACACAGACACATTTACAGTCACACACACACTCTCACACAAACGTGTGTCGCCTCAATTGCCACTTATCAGCTCATCGATGAGGTTGCTGAAAGTTTTTTGCGGCTCATCGCCTGTTTTTCAAAAGTTTCTTTTGCCGGCTTTTTTCTGTTTTCTGATCGGATATTTTATTGGCAATCGACAGATATATATCTGGTTATCTCGCATTAATATGTGATTTTAATACGCACATTAGTTAGGCCAAATCCAAGTCCTTTGATGGCCATAAAGGGCTGACACCTCCGTCCATTTCCCCTCTCACTACACGTGTCAACATCTGAGCCTTGCGTTGAAACAGAGTCGGATTAACCGCAGCCGAACAAGGCCAGAATTGACTGACTGCTTTACCTGATAATAATCATAAATAACGACAGGAACCACACACCAGACTGACAGATCCTTTGATGCACTGATTCACTACAGTGAACCTGCTCGGACATTGTGTGAATTATTTGTATTTCGGTCAGTGGCTTGAGTTACAGCTGCGGTTCTGGCCAACAGTTGACACTTGGCCCGCATCCGTTTCACTTGCCCAGTATTTGATTTGTTAAAGCTCGATTCTGGCAATTAAATCGCATTCCGTAATTAGCAAACTGTCAACGCGATTGGACCTGGTCTGGTCTCGACTCTCAGAAGTTCATGTTGTTGGTCCCTTGCAGCATTTAAAATGCATGGCATGCCACAAAATTTGTTATGCAACGCGATACAAACTATCGAATTGGGGTTAGCTCAACAAGCTGAGTTTTCCCCTCGAATTCTGTCCACTTCGTACCCCGTTTAGCTGCCCCTTTTCCTGTACTTGTTTAAGTTTCAATTTCCATTTGTGTTCAACTTTAACATTGATTTAGGTAATCGAAGCTTGAGAGAGCTCGACGGGGCGCCGTGTTGTTGTGTTGCATGTTTTGTCGCCCCCATGCGGTTAACTTTACTGCCTCGCCTCGCGACGCCCCTTTCCCCTTGCCCCTCTCCTTTCACTCCACCTCGGCCGCAATTTGTATTTGTTAATTTTGATTTGTTTGCTGCATTTCGTATTATGCGGAACTGCGAAGTCCTGTTGGCAATGCAAATTGATTTCGCAAAATGATTTTAGTCTTCTTGTTGCTGTTGTTGCTTATTGCTATTTTTCTCGCTGCTGTTGTTGCAATTGCCGCTGTTTGCCAACCAATTTCGTTTGGCTCTGTTTTTTGGCAAGTAAATATGCGTTTCAGCAAATATTTTTGCTCGTTGAGTGTTCCGCGTGTTTGTTTGTTTTTGGCGCATACTTATATTATTTTTAATACCCTGACAGAAACGATTGGAATATTTTATTATGCTTTTCTGCTCTGAATGAGTAAGTTCATCAATTAGTTATATCACCTTGTTGTATGGTATTTACTCAACAAGTAAACTCAACGAAAATATCAATTGGTTTATGAGCATAATTTTTGTGTTGCTTAACTTGGCTTACTTCTCATAGGGTATCTCGTAGTCGAGCTTTCACAGTAATGTGATAGGTACTTTCAATTTTTTATTTTGAGTTTGTTTCTGTCAAAATGTTTGCTTTTAATTCCGGTTACTTCCAGTGTACGCCATTTTAATAACGATAACAAACTGACGGCAGCGGCAACGCATCAGCAATTTTCAAACCGGCGGACGACTTAGGACTTACTTACGAAATCAATATGACACAAATTGCTGGGAGCTTACACCCTCGAACACACGCAATATGCGCTACTAAACTTAAGCTGTGCATTTATTTATGCTGCCAGCCCCAAAGTATGCTACACTTTTCAATAAGTATCTAATATTGAAAAATTTTGCTGAACTAGATGAATTTATCATAAAAAAATAACATAAAAATAACGTTATATATTTAAGAAACGAATATTGAATTTATCTTAATTGTAAGATGTAATTATATATTTCCATCAGTCCCAAAGTATTAAGATCAAAGCATAAATTCAATGAATGCAATCTGAGCCTTTTGTTATAAATACAATATTACTATAAATTGCATATTTAAGATAAGATTAAAAATAATATATGTACATACATCGCTTTGTTCTGGCAAACTAGTCCCTCGACGAGGACAAAGTTTTGTGTACTTTAATTTAAAGTGTGCAGAACTTTGGGCCAAATTAAATTACAAATATTGATTTTCAAGTTGATGAGCTAAGTTTATTGTGTTATGAACTCGTATAGCAAGGCATGCATAAATAGTTAGAAATTCATTTAATGTTACTATAAAGTTGCCAACCTAATAATAAATTTAATACGGATAATATAAATATAACTAGCAATCTTAGAATGGCAGCATAAAATTTAAAGCAAAGGCCTTTAGTTTAGGGTTTGTATTTAAAGTTGAGTTTTAATGTTCTACTAAAAATGACCGTAGAAAGGAGCTTATTTTAAGAGTGGTGGTGATAAGAGGATTATGCAGTGTTATCGAAGTACAAATTTGAATAAATCAAAGCATGAAAGTGTAAAAATTAATAGTTGAACTGTTGAAGGTTTTTTTTATTTAATTTTATTTTAATTTAATTCAAATGCAAAAAATTTTTGTATGGCTCTTGACATTTCACTTTTTACTAGCTGGTAATTAAATTTGCATTTCCATTGCCTATTAGTGAGCAAAAAGTTAAATTTATGTATATGAATGTTAGAGCAATATATCAAATACTTGCGGATATATAATTTACAAGTGTTTAAATTATTTATATATGTATATACACAAAAGAATTTATGTGACTCGGTAAATGATTTCAGTTTGACAGGAAAATGTGTGTGAGTGTGAGTGTGTGTGTGTGGTTGCTGTCAACCAAAGTGCGTGAGAAGCGGATGCTGCAAACCGGAAATGGCAATAACAAACAACCTCATGAATTAATGCGGCTTTTCACCGCTTCATAATGCGATACATAATCTATTTGTTATTGATCTGCCCTCGTTTACATTTGTAATGCGATTGATTTCCTCTTCTTATTATCACTGGTTACTAATTCATTAACGAATCATAAAAAAGTCACTGAATATTTCATAAATTTCAAATGAAATTCTTTTCCAAAAACGATTTTTTGATCATTGCAAATTTGCACTTATAATTCTGTGCTGGATTGGAACTGTTTGCCTGTCGCACGCTACATCCTGGCACCATCCTTGTTGTTGTGCCTTTTTAATATTTCGCTGTTGACATCTTGCCGTGTGTGTTGTCTTTTCTCTCATTCACACATAAATATGCTCACACTCTTCTCACTTTCATTCACAGTGGCGTTTTTGTTGTTGAATTTCATTAAAATTTGGGCCCATTTGCCATAATTTGTATTTTTTCTCTTTTCTCTGTTTTTTTTTTTTTATTTGGTTGTTATACGAATGACAGCTACGCCCCTGCCACGCCCCTGTTGACTCACAGTCAGCGCAGCGCATTCGTTGCTGATTTCGTGCCACAGATGAGCTTGACAAGCAAATGAAAAAATATACAAAAGACTCTCGCATTTTGTGCAGCGCGATGTATGCGAGCAATAAGTAAACTTCAAATAAGCAAAAAGTGTCGTTTGTCGGAGGGGACTGACTAGTAGATACCCTGTGTATGTTAATTGCAATTTAGTTGGCACTTCAGATTTCTTTTCCTGAGTAACTATTCAAGTCTTTGAGTTTTATACCCTCTTTTATGTACATGCTGTAATTATAGGGTATTAAATGTGTCGCATTTCACTCTTCTCACCACTTGACGCATCATTTGTGGCGACCCAATGAAATGCCAGACAGTGTCAGAAATGATGGCAACTCGATGACCCCGTTACGACCACATTACACACACACTCAAACACACACACACACACACACACTCTCAAAGAGAAGAAATATTTCACTTGCGTTTGCTGTGCAGTCTATTAAGCAAGTAATGCGCTTTAAGGTGAGCCGATTTATTTGCGGTGGTTAAAGTTGACACTGATTTTTCCATCGATTATGGAATGTTTACTTAATAAATTATAGCACTTACTCGAGCGAACGAGATATGGAGTGAGAGAGAGAGAGAGAGAGCAAATGGCAGGCAGATGAGGCATCACTCATACGCACTGTTGACTCCGGATGCAAGCAACGTTATTCATTTATGTATGTATGTACATATACATATACGGTGTACGATGTACGGTGTACGAGTATTTGCCACCATTAAACACTGCCAACGTTCATTTATAAGAGCTAATGCTAATGTATTTCGCATTAATTTCGAACAACACGACAACACGACTTGGCAGCAAGATGCATGCGAAAATGAAAATGAATTGCTTGAAATTAGTTAAAACGCATTTGACGTTTTCTAAGTTTGGCGTTAAGTTTTCTACTGCCGATACGTGCGTGCTTCAAGGGGGCTAAAGGGGGCTGAAGGGGGTTGTGTATGGATGGTAGCATTAATAGTTATACAACAACTGACATATTGATAAATGAGCGCATTTTCGATGCGCCATTTCAGGATTCCAACAATAGCAAGAACAACAACTACAACTACAACAACAACGGGCTTCAAGTATTTCAATGGCAAATGGCACGAAGCGGGCGTCGCAGCGACGCTTTTGCGAAAAATGACTTTAGTGCCAAGCGTAAGAATTTTCAACATTCGCTGTATACACACACACACACATACTGAGCCAAATGCGGGGTGAGAAACAAATGCTTGCAAATATTTCTGCAGCTGTGATTCCTTTTCCTTCCTCGCTTTCTCTAGCTTCTATTCGCTACACACGCAACAACAACGAAAACAACAACAACAACAACTACAATGTGTACAACATTTGGCAGCATGTTGTGTCTTCCTTTTTTCCATCGAAAGCGCCACAATGAGTCAATTTTTTAACATTTATTTGACAGAAATTTTCATTTATTTTGCTTAGCTTCAGAAAAAAAGAGAAAAAATTTAATTAAATTGAAATTAATTTGACAGGATATTGCCGGCACCGCCAGAACTATTAATAATGTGTGCCATATGAATGTGTGAGTGCGAGTGTGAGTGCATGTGAGTGGGTGAGTGAGTGTGTGTGGGTGAGTGAGTGTCATGGCCAAGACAAATGCGCGCGATATAAATCCTCATGTTGCGCTTTTGAAGCTGCCCATCAAAATTGCACAAAGGAAGCCAGCGAAAGACCAAATGGCGAGAGATTCAGTGTAACCACTGGAGCTCTTCCTCCTCTCTTTCCACTCGCCCCTCTCCTATGCTAGACTGGCAGCAATAAATCATTGCATACGCTGCGGCGCACCAGAAGAAGAAGGAAGGGGAAGAGGTTTTAGAGTCGGCGGCACATAATTAATTAAATTTCACTTTTAACAACGCAGCCGAACAACACAAAATAGATCACATATCCGCGTAATGTTGTTGTAATTGGATTGTTGGGGCTCAGACAGTTGGCATTGACATACGCATACTAAACAAATAGGCCCTATAAATTTCCAGTTGGCGTTGGCGTTGGCGTAGAAAACGTGCCTGAAATTCTTCGTCTTGTTTTCGGGTTTCGGGATAATGCAAAACTTTCGTTTAGGTGCGCTATAAATCGCGTGCTGATTCAGAATTTTGGTGACGCCCGAACTGGTCGCCTTTTTGAACGCATGAATGCTGACAGCTGTACGGCATAAGGGGGCGGCTCGAGTTAGCTAGGGGCGTGGCATGTCAGTTAAAGGTTGTGACCGAGCACCAAATGCCACGCGGCGCAACGTGCTCAAGTCGAATAAATAACAAACATTGGCGGACAGCAACTAAATTTATGGCCAAGGCAGGCGTAATTTTTTTTAAAGCATGAAATCAGCCAAGTGAGCAACTTAAATGAACTTTAAAGTGGCCCAAATGAGCTGAAGGCTCCGACTGACTGACTAACTGACTGACTTCAGTCGATTCTCTTGATACCCTCTGACTGACAGGAGCTGGCGACAATGATAGCTCGGTGACTCAAGTGACTCAAGTGGGCGGCTCGATGAGCTGTCGTCTCCAGCGTGCACATCGCTGGGCATTAGGTATGCATGTCATTGCTTCATCGGAGCAGGAGGAGGAGGAGGAGTAAAATATGCTGCCAAAGATGTTAAGCAATGCGCCCAGAGACAATGAGGCAAGGACAAGATCAGATGAGGCAGGACGAGGACAAAGATGAGCAGCGATGCGTAGCGACAAATGGTAGCATCAGCCACGATAATGAAGTTAAAAATTCCATACATACAAACGCAAAATGATAGACAGACAGACGGAGGGACAGACGGACGGTGGGACAAAGACAGAATTGCAGTTGTTGTTGTTGTTGCTCCTATTGTTCTTGTTGTTGTAGTTGTTGTTGTTGCTGCTGTGCGGCATTTGTCTTTGGTATTTATGAGTACGTTGTCCTTGATATGCCTGTGGAATTACTAAATGTCCCTGACTTGACACTAACTCACACATATTCACACTTATACACACGCATCATCAGCCTTTCATTCACTCATTCATATATACTATGTATAAATACGCTCGCTTCCTTCCGTTTGCCTGCGTCTGAACTGAGCCGAGTTGCCCAACACTGACTGCAATATGTTTGCCACTGCCACGCCCACATCAGCAGCTCCCTAGGCAGCTGCACACGTATACCTTTTATGTGTATGCGTGTGTGGTGTATGGTGTGTGTGTGTGCTGTGGATGTGTATATATTTTTTATCTCGTACGTGCAGCTATGTCTGCCCGATTCGAAATTTAAATAGAAATAACATGTTGGATGTTATTCGATGTAGGTTTATATTTAATTTAATATCCAACTTACGTCTGTCTGTGTGTGTGCCTGTCCCATAAATATGTATTTTAATTTATTTGTATGCAACAAGCGACAACAAACTAACAGCATCAACCCACAACAACATACATATAAATCCACTCGACTGCTCCCGAGAGTTGGCCCGAGATGTGGCACTTCCATTACCATCCCAGTTGCAAGTGACTCTTGATGTAAGCTCTGGCAAAGATGCGTGTAAGACGAGAGACAATGTACTCTCGTTGTACATAGTTCTTGCCTCGTTGCAATATTGTCATGCCCGAAAGTATGCTACACTTTTTACATGTTGTCATTGTTGTCTCTGGGTTGCGTATACGCATCGATAGCCAGCTTGCACCCCTTACATACATATATTCTGAATATAGAAAAATCAAAATATTAGCAGGGGATGTGAGGCAAGACCCCAGCTTGAGTGGCAACACGCGTAAGTTGGTAAGTAAGTGCAGATAACAAGTCAAGTGGCCTGAGAGCCAGAGCGCTTACCGTGTGTGTAAAGCGTGCTCCGGTGTGTGTGTGTGTGTGTGTGTGTGTGTGTATGTGGCACCTGGAATAACAGTACTCCAGTTTGTGCATGAAATCAAGCAGAAAGAGAAACCAATTTGTGTGAAAATACAAAGAAGAAATGAAATTGGCCAAAGGGGTGACGTCTTCGTCTTCGTCTTTGCCTCACTTGGAATTTTCCTTCAGTTGGCGTTTTGAATGGCAGTCGAAGTCTGGTAAGACAAACTTTTTAAATCGTTGCGCAAAAGTCGATGGCAATAAATTTCGTGGCAACTTTTGGCCTTTTTCTTCCTTTTAGCTTTATGAGAACTTGGCAAAGGAATTTTAATTCAATTCCAAAAAAAAATCAAACGAAAACCAAAAATCCAGTGACATAACTAAGACTCAGCCGCAACGAAGCATCTTAAAATTATTTAAACGGAAAAATAGTTTCAGCTGAATTGTGCGAACTGAAAAGAGGGGTAGGTGTGTGTGTGAGCGTGCGGTGCACTCAAATGCTGTACGGTTAACCGGCTTGGGCAAAAGAGAAACTAACATTATTTGATCCACATAAATGAAGCCCAAAGCCATTGGGGCACACACAACAACCAAGCCCTCTCTGGTTGCAATGCTTCGACCAATGCGTGTATGTGTGTGTATGAGAGTGTGTGAGTGTGTGCAAGGTCGCATGGCCACTCAACGTGAGCGACTGTGACTGCGGCTGTGGCTGCGGCTGTGGCTGAGTGTGCGCCGCAGTGGAAATGCA
This sequence comes from Drosophila suboccidentalis, assembly GCA_037043435.1. Lineage (NCBI taxonomy): Eukaryota > Metazoa > Arthropoda > Insecta > Diptera > Drosophilidae > Drosophila > Drosophila suboccidentalis. Next base: position 26,854 of record JBAMBK010001828.1, read on the forward strand.
CCCGAATAAACACAAAATTTATATGAACACATGGGTGTTGGGCAAAAGGAATGTACTCCATACTCCTCCCCCCCTCTATCATACACACACACACACGCTCAACATTTCAGTGAATCTTTGCACGTGTGCAGCAACAAAAGCAATTTTGTCGTTTTATGCAATCCTTTGGAGTAAAATGGGGTGCATAGCTTTAACCCGGCCTAGGGCACATTTCCGTTATAGTGCTGTCGAAATAATAGACTTGCCCAACTGTGAGATACCCTGTAAATAGAGGGATTATTACCTAAACAGGCGTTAAAATATTAGGCTATTCTTATCATTCTAGGGCCCATTTTTTCAATTTCTAAATAAGGTGATTAACAAATATTAAAAATAAATGTTGACGCAAAATGTATGGAAATTAATGTCAAATTTGACACGCATATTGACTAGTCGATATACCTGTTGCTTTAACGTTAGAGGGTAGTTGCTAATAGCACCAACATCATTTTACAAAAATCATTTACATTTTTCATTTGAACAAAGCGTTCGCACAGCACACTTTTTTACGCTTTGTCAAAGCTCAGAGAGGAAACTGGAGTATTGCCTATAGAAATATTGCTGTTTTTAAAGTCGGAAATCTGGTCACGGCACCTGCACACACACATTCACACACACACACACACACACACTTGGTGTGTTCAGGCGCCTCATCAACATGAAAACTTTTTTGATTGACCAAAAGTACGGTGTCAGTTTTATGGAGTGCAGCCTCAGATGACGTTCGCCGCAGGTCGACACTAAGAGCTTTTTGACAAATGCGTTCCCCCGCTGGTTGACCTCTGACATATCGGAGCGAGAGCAACAAGACAGACAGGGACAGGGACCATGGATACGCTTAGGCCGTCGACTTGCCGAACTTTCTTTTGCAAATGATGCCTACAATTTGTGCTTATCTGATTTCCTGTCTTCATCTTTTCTCTCTCTTTCTGTCTCTCTGTTTCTTTTATGCTGTGTTTCGCGCCGGGCGCATAAAAACTCAATTGAGTCGTTAAATGTAAAAATTGTGATAAATAATCAAATTACACGCATTTGTTGCTCGCCAAGATTTTCTGCTTTCAATTTTTATGTTGTAGATTTTTCGGCGTATTTTGTGGCATTTCATTTTCCACGCTTTCCTCTTGCCGTCTCCTGCTGACGATGCGAATTATTTATGACCAGGCATCGATTATGGTAAGACGATTATGAGGCTTTTAGATAATGCTATCGAGTGGGTTGAAGAGTCTCTAGTGAATTGCATTTTCAATTATTACGCATACGCCACGACCTACCTCTTACTTGGCATACAACACACAACTTTGTGCGCTTAGAATTTCCAATTAGACAAACTAATTTCATGCAAATTGCCAAAGATTTGCCGCAACTTTCGGCTGCCAATCAAAATTTTCGCTGTGCGAATCTCGTTTGTGCGTAGCAGGTGCAATTGAAATCCACATGATCGCCTCTCTCTCTTTTTTTGTGCGTTCTAACATATGTGGCCACTTTTAGTAATACGATTGTTGTTGCTGTTGCTGTCATTTAAACAGATTAATGTGCTGCCGTCAACAACGTGTCATGTCTTGGCCTGTCGATGTCTTTACGCTTTTGATTGGCAGTTGTTTGCGCGGAACCATCAAACAAAGTTTCTCTCTCACTTAAATCTCACAAGGGAGGGGGCGTGGCAAATACATGTTAAAATGATTTAAGGTATAACTATTTTAATTAGCCGTAAAATGATCAGTGCACGAAATGGCCAAGAGGCAGCGACATGCAGACAGTCCTTTGATGTGGCCCTGACATTTGGCTGCGACACATTCCGTCTGCTTTCATCCAGCATTCGGAGTGTCTCGGAGTGCGTCAGCGCTAAAAGCCCACACGAGAGCCAGAGCTAAGAGTCAGCATCAGCATCAGCCTCAATCTCAGCAGCGGCATCAAAATCAAAGTCAACTGGCCATTGGCGACACTGTCATGGGCCATGTCATCGCGATATTTGATACACGAGGCGTCAGCACGTTGACAGTTTGCACATTTTTCGGACCAGGCCAAAATGCTGTTGTTGTTATTGTTGTACTGTTAGCTTACAACACTCGACTGCCTGCCTGTCTATTTTGGTCGGCATTTAGCGACCATTGGTTCGATCAAAGGTGCGAAATCCCTTGGTTTGCCATGTGGCTTCTATTTTTTCATTCATTTTTGCTCATCAGTACTTAGACTATACTTGTACATACAAACTTATCAACTAAGTGGATGCGAATCAGTGAAACTATGGAGCTGTGAAACTGTGAAACTATGGAACTGTGAAACTGTAAAACTGAATGTGTGAATGCGTTAATGTGTTAATGTTCACTGGTCTCCACAGCGAGCTTCACAGCTGTCCTGTGTGCAGAAACGATTCCGATTCCCATTGCATCCGCGGTAGGTGAAGCGGCGACAGACTCCCTTGTCGTAGTACCAACGGGTGAGGGCCTTGGTCTGGTCCTTGCTGTTGCAGTAGTTGCCCTCATTGCGGCCCACATAGCAATTGACGTTGTCTGCAAATGGGAACAATCGAAGCGTGCTTTATAATTGAGCAATTAATTGGTTAATCGATTCCTCGATGTGCCCATAAATGCAAATACTGCATTATTCTTTGTGCACTTCAATGGCCACTGACAGAGCGAGTGCCCTCATTTGATGCAATTAGAATTGAACAAGCGCATTACGCATACAATTTTGACATAATATTTTCAGAATTCTAAAAACCACAAATGAAAACATTTTGGTATTGAAAAGTGGCAAATGCGGCTGGCAGCAATTTTTGGCAGTGGTTAAGGTAAATTGCCACTGAAAGGCTTTTGGCCAAATGTTTGTTCAAAACAACAAATCAAAATTATGAATATTTTTAAATGAATGCATTCACAATCAAGTACAAAAACCTGTCTTTGGTTTATAGCAAAATGTATTTATATGCATTTTTCCATCAAGTTCCATTTGTTGTTGCATTTTTAGATCAAATATTGTTCAGCGTCATTTGATTGATATAATTGCTGATTTTTCTAGAATTATTAAATGTTAATTGGACATTTGCTTACTTAGTTCCTTGCAAGCTGCGTCTCCAGATGCGGCAACTGTCTGAGTCACCAGCATGACAGACATGAGGCAGACAAGTGCCAGAGAGAGGATTGTCACATTCATTGGAATTTTCATGTTTTTTCACGAGCGCACAGAAGAGAAGAGACGAGAAGAGAGGAAACTTTGCCAGCGGCTGTTTCAATAGTTTTCTTTGCGTTTATTTTAAGTAATTTGCACTACTTTGAGGAGAAAAAACGCGACGTGGGCCAACGAACCGAACGAACTGAACGCCGTCCGGGGCGAACTTTCAGTTTATATACGAAATGCCGGAAATTGTGTCGAGATTTTGTCCGAACTCGACACGAGCATGTGGTCTGTTCCCATTTTCGAGATACTTTTTTTTTTGTTTTTTTTTGCCTTTAGCTTTTTCTTTGTTGTTGCTACAAAAATTCGAAAATATTTCGAGCATTGTCCACTTGTCCATCTAACCATTCAACAATCCATCCATCCATCCGTCCGTCAATCAGTCAATTCATCCATTCATGGTTTGTGTCCATCAAATGCTAAGTAGGGGCGGCTATTTTCGGTCCACAAATATTTTGGGCGTCCCAGCAATTGCACTTAACGTTATCTCGAGGCGTTTACTTTGCGCTCGTTTGCATAATTTCCAACTTATTGAATATATTCCACATAATTAATTTTAATTATTTGTGTTCTCTCCCTCTCTTTTATTTTATTTTTCTCTTTCTTTTTTTTGTTTGAATTAATTTTGATAAGAAAGGGAGCAAAAGGGTCGACAAAGAGCTGAGACCAGCCAAGGGTTCGCTTCCATTGTCTCTAATTACAATTGAGCGGCATTTGTTTTAGATTTTTTCAATGTCCCTTTGGAAAAGTCAGTCCTCCGTATTTAAAACCGTGTCCCGACCAAGTCAAGATGCAAAACGCTAAAATCAATCTTCATTTAAAATTCAATTTAATGCGTAGCGTGCATAACCGAAAATTTCCTTTCGAAACCTATTCAATTCGCAGCGGGAGAATTGAAATTATATAATTTGACGTCGGACGCATTTAAGCGAAATTATATGAGGGAATTGACTCATTCTCCTGTACGAGAACAGTGTCCATCAGGGAGTAAGTAATCATCAGATTTCCTTGCCAAGCATATGTGATTTAATTGGAAAAACAGGCGAGATGGAATCTCCATTGTCCTTATTTAAATGCGCGCATGTAAAGAGGATTACCCCAAAGGATTACTCATCGGATAGAGGAGATGTAGCCTTATCTTACACGTCATATCATTAATTGGCAAGTAATACACAAGAAAGTTGCTAATGAATGAATGAATGCGCTCCATGCAAGGATAACCCTAATGATTATGTCGCCCGATGACAGTCAGTCATTCACCAGATTGGTTGTTGAAACTCCTTACACACACCCTTTCTCTTTTGCTTACTCATTCCCTCAAAGTGCCAGCAGGTTTTATATTTGCAGTGCCAAATGTCAACTTAATTTTTAATTGGATGCTGTGCTCTCAAAGGATCTCGCATGGGCAAGTTTATCTGTAGTTGTGTGTGAAAATAATCAAAATTACGCCAAACGGAAAGGTAAAATGGTAAGAGGATATAAGAAGTCCCTCAAAACGGAAGTCTTTACCTGCAAATACCGGGTGCCCAGGTATACAAAAGCACTGAAGTGGAATAGCTGACGAGCTGCCAAGTTACCAAACTCTGGAGCTGCCCGCAGCAACCCGCAGCGAATGAGTTTTGAGCGCAGTGTTTGTGATTAGTTAGGCAAACAGCAACAACGTAGCGTATACGTGATGTGATGTATCACCACAGACAGTAAATCAATACATACTTACGAGCAAATGCCGTTCATACCATAACAAATTATTATTAAGCTACAGCTAAAGAAACAAAAACTGAAAATGAAAATAAAAATGAAAAACAGAAGAAACGAAATAAAAGAAGAACGCAACACAAAAAGCCGACAACGTGGATTTCTGTGTTTCCGTTGACCAGCCACGTTTTTGTAATGCCGTAATTTGTGATTTTCCACTTGTTTTGACAATTTGGTGATTTTCTAAGCTTTTCGTCTTTAATTTTGACGGATTTTTAAGCGCACTCGACCAAAAGTTATTTAATGGCTGCACTTGAACGTGCCGAGAGTCGAACCCAAGTTCAAGTCAAAATTCAGCTCGACATTTTCGCTGACTCCATCAAACAAAATGCGAATTGAACCCGTCGACTGTATAAGGATCAAATATTCTATCCTTCTAGAGTTATTACAAAAATGCAGATTTCTTCGCTTATATTGATTCCTTTGTTATAGTTGTGGCAAGAAGTTCATTGTACTCCGTTCAACAAAATTCACTTCTGATAGACGTCCGCAAATTGAGGAAATGAAACATTTGAATGATCCATTTCCTGCATTCATTCTGCACATTGAAAAGAGTTTTCCACTTTTTGCTTGCTTAATTTAAGGCGCTTTGCTAGCTCAATTATTTGTATGCCAGAGGGATTTGTCACCTTCAATGGGATTGAGGTGTCTTTTGTTCATTGTCCTGGCGGCATCTTTCATGAAATTAAGTACTTCATTTGGAGTTCAACGTGAACAAATTGGAGCTGCAAATATTATTGATTTCAATGGCAGGCCGTTTCTTACAGTACATTGGCATTGGCATTGTGACAATGAAATCTGTCGACATTGCCAAACAACAATCAGGCCAGACGAACAACAACCAGGCAGGCAGGACTCGATTGTTGCTGCTGCTTTTGTTGTGTTGTATTTTAGTAAAAAATTTTACAATTTGCAATAAAAATTCCAGTTTTGCTTTTTGGAATTCAGTTACTCGCCGCAGCAGCTGAGCGGCCAGAATCCCGAGGCGTGTCGTGTCCTTGAGCGCCAGAGAACAGAGAACTGAGAAAAGGATACCGTTCATGCGGCTGCCCAAGCTATCAGCCAGAAATTATTATGCGTCGTAGAGGCTGCTGCGTGTGGCAAGCAGTGAGGGGCAAAGCAGTGGCAAGCAGTGCGGGGAAGTGGGCGTGCCAAGCAACAATTTAATAACAAAACATATTTCGCTCGCATGCCAAAGATGTTGAGGAATGCGCAGCGAGCAAAAACGAATGAAGCGTACACTTTGCTGCTGATATTTAACTCGTTCGTGTAGCAGAGTGTACTCTTAGTTTAAAGCCATTTTTAAAAACCTTGACATTTGCTAAAGCACAGCGAGTCCCGAGCATTATGTATGAGCGAGAGTTGCAGCTAAGGATGACGCCCAGTGTCATGTTGATTTCACTCATTTCCGACTCAAATGGATTTTGATTGTCTGCCCGAGCCTCCTTGAAATCCTCTCCGTCCGTCTGTCTGTCTAAGATGTCCATGATGGTTGGAACGTGTCTGCCATTTGTCTGCACACTCGTTTGGCAGCCGCCACTAAATGACTTTCTTTTCTTGGCTCTTGGCAGTTGGCTGTTGGCCGTTGGCCGTTGGCAGTTGTGTCTTGCCTGTTGGCTGTTGCTTTGGGGGCCATTAGGTTTTATTGTAATGATTTCTATTGCCACACTGAATTCAGTTATGGCCATTGCTGTTGTTGTTGTTCTTGTTATTATTGCTGCAGCTTGCAGTTGACCAGTTTGTTGTTGGCCGTTGGCAGTTGGCAGCTTACGTGGCCATCGCGCTTAATGAGTAGTTATTTCCGCTTGTATTTCTTGATAATGCCAACTCGTGCGAACATCGCCTTTTGTGGTAATCGGCGCAGTTCCGAGACACGTTCCCATATTAATTGCTCTTTATACTCGCTTTCGTTCTACACATAAATTCATTAGCATGCTTGCTTTCTAATTGAATTTATATATGGTTGCTTTTGGAAAATGTGCATTTACTTATGCATAATATGCTTACATTTATGAATATATTTATATACAAACGTCCTTTTACGTTTCTTTTTTTGCAGCGTTAAGCGTTTGATAACAATAAATTTCATTAAGCATGCTGTTATAACAAAAATAGTAAATAATATTACCAATTAAATAAAGCGCACAAAAAATACGGCGATGATGATAGAGATTTTATCGATTCAGCTTTTCTTTTAAAAAAAGAAGCACAATATTATAATTAATTTTAATGCACTTTTTAGTTGACATGAAAAAAAGTTTTCTGAACTGATAATAAATAATTTAAGCTGAGCTGTAATGTGTATACTAACGTACAAGATTGTGAATCGAATCGATTTCACACATTCAATTGGAAAAGCAACCTGCAATTTGAATTGCTTTTCTCGCTGTTTGTGCACTCGACTTTTATGTGGTTTCGCAACAATGCTATCACCACATTTGACAGCGAACAAATTTAGTTGATGCCACTGCTTGACAAACTCCTACACCCACCCACCCACTGAGCACAAACTGCAAGCCACCCAACTGCCAGTGATACAAATTGTGGTGCATTTCGCACAGCTCGTGATATTCGTACATGCGGATGATTATCCATTTGCGAATTTCGTTTGTTATAGCTTTTGCAAATTGCTTATCCGTTTAATTTCAATCTGTCATCAGTATAAGGTTGACAGTGGTTCAAAGTTCAATTCAAAAACTATTAGTATATATTTTAAATTTTTTAAATTTTACTTACAAGTTAGTCACTGTACAGACTTGAAACTAGTCATGTAAGAATACATCGAAAAATCGACGACTCTATTAACACGAAAGCGATTTTCAAGTATTTTAACTCGATTATTTCCCCTATTAGTCGAGTTAGTTAAAGAAATTTTCATGACATTTCGACAACTAAGTGGATTTTGTTCATCGTAGTTCATTTGGAGAATTAATAAGATTTAAAATTTTGAGTTTTTAAAAAGCGCAATGCAATAACATGTACGCTAGTGACGAAAGAATATTCTAATATTTCAATATTTCAAAAATATTTTTGTAGCTTAAATTTAATTGTATTAAAAACGTGTATGTGACCCACTGTTCAACATGTTGCCGCATCTGCACGGAAAGTGCAAATAAAATATGTTGTTTGAGACAGGGATACAGCTCGTTTTCCTGTCGCGGTCTGGCGAGTAGAGTACACCTGTCTGTTCTCATTGTGGAGATTAATGTGGCCGAAATGTACAGAAGTTTCTCACTCGATTGATAATGTGGTTGAATGCAAATTAAACTATCGGCTGTTGCATTTCCACACACAATTGTTGCTTGTCAGCGCTGTGGCAAGTTGACTAACTCAATGCCAAGTGCTATAAAAGTTGCTAAAGTTTTTAAATGCAACGCGATTGCCGCAAAAAAAACAAAATTAGAAGAAAACAAAGTATAGAGCAGAAAGCAAGCAAGAAAAGCGGCACATAGTCAAAGAAAGTAGAGAAAAGTTATGCAAATTTATATGCAACAAAGTTGCGAGCTTGTTTGCCTGCAAGTGATTTATGTGGCCGAGACCGCGAACCCGCCAACTTTCATTTCAGCATCGCCCTCGTCGTTTGTTATAAATAATGCGATGAGCACGAACAACAACAACAGCAACAACAACAACAGCAGCAACTAATTCAACGACAACTTTTAAAGAACAATGCAAATGAGGACTGGACGCTATGTTGCGTATACGCCGGGTGGGATGGGCCTATCAAAATTCAAATATGAAATAAATGTTTGCATTTGGCAGAAACCACAGGACATCATCTGGGCCACAGCCTGATGCCATCATTTGGCCAACCAGCTGCTTTAAAAGTTACCTTGTTCTACAAATGCCCCACGAGTTGTGAAACTTATGCCACCAGTAAAAGTATCTGCATCTGTATCTGGTTCAAATTGGGCAGCAGCCGCATTGTAGTTCTATTGTTATATTTGCTAAACGTAAATTTGTGCAACTTGTTAATATTTGATAAAGAGTACAAGTTTGGCTAACTGCAATAATGGCTGAAAGCTAACAATAGCGTCTTTCTCACTGGGATATAATACATACTTTGGTAAAAAGCTGTTTTAAGCTGGGGGAATATGTTGTAATTTTGCAGGATTTGAATTGTGGCTAGAGAGTCACAAGTTGCAGTTCATGCGGTTAATGTTAATTAAGTGAAGTAACTGCAAAATGGCTTAGTTTCTGGAAATAAACATAAAGTGACCGCAAATATTACATTACTCGCAGTAGGTACATGAGGGTGCAATATTGAAAGTCCTTTGAGGTCACTTCCATGTTTGACTTTGGTTTGAATAATTAATATTGCAACTGTTTTGCGGCCAAGTGGAGCGAGTGAGTGTGAGAGAGAGAGAGAGAGAGAGAGTGAGAGAGAGAGAGTGAGAGAGAGTGAGAGAGAGAGAGAGAGAGAGAGAGAGAGAGAGAGAGAGAGAGAGAGAGAGAGAGAGAGAGAGAGAGAGAGAGAGAGAGAGAGAGAGAGAGAGAGAGAGAGAGAGAGAGAGAGAGAGAGAGAGAGAGAGAGAGAGAGAGAGAGAGAGAGAGAGAGAGAGAGAGAGAGCGGTTGCACATGTTGCATAGTGAATGTAATTAATATTCAATTGTATGCTGATTCTTTTGCTCTATGTCTTTAAATCGAAATCGAGATCGAATGACAAATTATTGCCGACTTTTCGACGTGACCATAGTAAATTGTCAAACATCTTAAATTGTTGACAACTTTGTAATATTGTTTACACATAATTTGGATATTAACGCAGCGCCAGAGCAATTCAGTTAACACAAAATCAATTTTGACTGCAATCAATGACAGACGTTCCTTGGCTTCCTTCCTTTCACATTTCACAACTGCCGAAAGGGAATGTCTTTATATGCAACCCATGTGCATTCGGTGTGTGTGTGTTGTTGTTGTTGTTTTTGTGGTGTGTGTGTGTGAGTGTGATGTTTTTCGTTTTTATACAGGGAAAATACTCATTTCACATGCGCTGCAATTTTCTCGCTCACTTCAATTATGCAAATTGTGTGTATGTCGAAACCAATTCACATTGCTTGCCAGCTCATGTGTGCCATTTGCAAGTGCATGTGTGTGTGTAAGCTCGCATGTACGCTATCATATTATGCAAACCAACAGCGACGATGTGCCGCTAAAGAAATGCGCATCAGCTACAGCTACAGCTACAGCATTTCCAATCGTCATCAGAATCCTCGTCCGCATCCTCATTCCCATTCACATCGACATCGGGAAGGGCGACGGCATTAATGTTGTACATGCAATTAACGTCGCTGGCATTACATGGCTGTCGACAGTTGTCGAGTAGTATACCATATAGTGAAGCAAGACTTCAACAATTCGAGAATCGGATAAACCAAAGATATGTACAAGCATACACTCAGCCCAACATTTATTCGTACACTCAGTTTGTAAACTATTTCATAGTAAACTAACAGCTATTGGGAGCAGTTATTTTGGAATAAAATCCGCAACAAATTTAGCTACAATTTTCATGTAGATAATCTGTTCAAAAGGAAAACAATAAATCCGAACAAAAATTATTTGTACACTGATTTCAGAATTATTTAACTCTCAAATTTGTAATATTTATTTATTTTTTTTTACTCTTTTATAAAAATATCCCTTAATTATGTTATAAAAATTTTAAGGCAAATACTTCAACATTTTGGGTGTACGAATATTTGTTGGGTTGAGTGTATAAGGCAAAAACATGAAAAAGGACGAAGGAAGTGGTCCGGTATCTTGATGCCTGCCGAAATAAAGTATATATAAATAAAATCAAGCAGGAGAAGAACAAAGCTCGAATTAATTATAATTTGCTTCAACTGAATTCGCTTGCTATTCAATTCAGTTGCTGCGTTCATTAAAGCATTTCGTCCTGCGTCCTGCGTCCTTCCACTGGGCTGCCAGTAATTTAATTTACATGAGCTGCTCCATGCTCCGGCTAGTTGCTACATCAAAATTATCCATCCGACGCCAAAAACTTTTGGCAGTGACATTTGCCTCGGTCTTGTCCCAAACTTCCACTCCATCTCCCATTTTAGCCATCTCACGTCCTTTTGCCTGTTATACTTATATTAATTACTAATGTGAAAGTTTTCGTTGTGTGCTTTGTGGACTTGTCGATTATGAAAATAATGTTGGTTATAGAAACCAACGGACCAAGTTAGCTGGTTGCTAAGGTAAGCTAACTCAATCAGTGTGTGCGAATATGAAAGGGCTGGCAGCAGATGGTGGAGATGCATTTTCTTTAGAACTACTGGCAAAATCGAAATTAATTTAACTTTAATCGTCTGTGGCTTGAAGCATGTGGGGCGTGGCATCTTCTCATTTGCTTTGCGTTTTGAAAGCCGCCTCAATTGACTCGTAGAGCTCGTAGCAAGCGTAGTTGTTGTAAGTGAGTACGCCGTAATCAGGGCAGACTGTCTGACAATTTGAGTGGCTACTGAGGCGATGAGTCTTGTGGCGATTTGTTTACAGTCTGACTGGCTGGCTGCTCGAGAGTCCTTCCACAGGGCAAATCCAAATTGCACTTAAGTGGGTCAGTCATTGAGGCTTAAATGCATACAAATACTTGCAACAACTGCATGTTGCTGTTGCCTCTTTGGCTAGTCGGTGGTTCGTGGTCGGTGGTCGGTAGTCAATGGTGGCAATAGAACAGAGCCAAAGTTAAAGTCAGCAGCCATCAGGTTGCTTCTAATCCAACAGCTAACTTCGAGTTTGAGTTCCGAGCTCCGAGTTCCAAGTTGAAGCCGTAAAAACAAAATGTGTGCTAAATTTTTCAGGTTGAGTGAAGCGCACGTAAAACTGAAATGTTGCATTAAAAAGTTTGCAAGCAAAAGGAAAAAACGATTCAATTTAATTAGAGAAGATTTTTGGCAACTAAAAGTCCGCTATACTGTTTTTTTTTATGTGCCACTTTTATGGTGCAAGTTTCATGCTTGGCATTTTCAATTGAAGCCAGTTTCAGCCAACTCATGCAGACATCTGCTATTGGATTGGAGACCCATTAAAATTCAGCAAACAAAAAAAACAGAAAAAAAAAGAAAGCAGCTACAACAAACGCGCTTCAAAGGCAAACCCAAAACCTGCCACTGAACGGACTAAGCATATTTTGAATGGAAAACAGGTGAGACTCGAACTTGAGCAAATTTGATGGATCACCAGCAGCCAACAGGGCCAAAAGACCTGGCTCAAAAAAGCAAAACGTCCATTCCAATCCCAGGGGTGGCCTAAAGGTTGCTTGGCCATATTTCATATAATATTTTATAAACTGCCAGCTTACAGTTCTTATTGATTTGATGAACTTGGCATGATTTTTGTTTCGCCAGCTCATTATTCGTCTTTCAATTTGCTGCCACTTTTTCCATTATATGCCATGCCACGTCCCCTCTCTCCTATGATGCCCACGGAATACCTTTTACTTTGCGGATTTGCTGCTTAGATCTTCATTTCTATATATATATTTTTCCACTTTTTTCGTCTCGGCTGCCACTTTGAATACCAATTCAGTGAAAAGTTGCTGCTTTTATAAAGGCACAATAAAAAAAGTTACTTTATGCGGTGTCTACGTGTGTCCTCTCTCTCTATTTTTCTACCTTTCTCTCTCTCTCTCCTTCTATTTGGAATTCACTCTGCATAGATGTGTGTGTGTGTGTGTCTGTGTGTGAGGACTAAGTGCGCCTTGTTGCGGTTGCGAAAATGTAGATTTAGCTACACACCTTTCATCTGCCTCGGCTGCTGTTCTTCAGCTACTCCAGCTGCCAGTTTCTGGTTGATATTTGAGTTTGCATTTGTGTTTTTAGGTTTGAGTTCGAGTTTGGGTCTGGCATGTTGTTCTGACATTGGCAGCAGGCAGCCTGTAAAACTCTCACACACTCCTGTTAAATGCAAATGTAACGCCTGCATAGCAATGAAGTTGATGTACATTTCCCTTCCCTTTTACCCCTTTTACTCCTTTTAACATTTAGGGGTAGCAGACAGATCGACAACCCGTTTAGAGCATGCTCCTGTTGTATGCATTGTATTTTGTTTTCAAACAATGGATTTGTGTACAAATTGCAAGGTTCATTGCTTAAAGTTTACACAACACCTTGGAACATCTCCGAGTTAAAGCTGTCTGTCAGTTGTGGCTAGTTCAGTTTTGTGTCTACGGGCATTATGCTAACCAAAAATGTTACACTCAGGTATACTTTTTGCATTTAGTCTTCAATTTGGCCCAAGAACACTGGCTGAATGGTGTTTGGACTAGTATGTGCCTTGTCCTGTCGTTTGGTGTCTTACATTTTTATTGCAAGAAATGCTGAATCCTTGGTAATTGCTCTCGGGGCGCACATAAAAAGATGTGTAGCCAAGTAAGCAGAAGAAGAAGAAGAAGCTTCCTTCAGGCAAATGCTTCCCTATTTCTTCCCCCCAATCTCAAGCCAAACTACTGTTACCGTCTTGCCTAATGCGACTCCCATAGATACACACTCACACATACACAGTAAGAAAATAAATAATTATAAATGTCAAGTTTAAAATTCTTGATTTTAGTTTGTACTTTTTAAGTATGTGGTGTAAAAATACATCGAAAAAATCTAGAACTCTATTTTCGCTGAAACGATATATCAACAACTCGATTAAACATTGCGACTTAAAGCTCGATCCATAATTATATTATATTATTGTTAAATTCACCAAATATGGGGGAAAAAAATGACAACTACCCAGCATTAAAATAATCCAATTAATTTATTGATTTGATTTTACTGAAAAAATTCTAATAGTAATCAAAATCAATATGAAGGAATTTAAAAATCTTACTTGATTCAAGTATTTCTTACTTGACTCTCGAGATTAAAGAACGTTTGACACCGTTGGAGATTGTTTGTTCACAGAATTCCGGATTTTTACAGTGTAGACAAATACCAGGTACGAGTATTTCTTTCTCTATCTGTCTCTCTCCCTTTCTCTCTCAGTGTCTCTTTATCTTACTCTGTGTATATGTTTGAAGAGCCCCTTGATAGCACGTTGCTCACTTGGCTGGCCCTGTTGCTTGCCACAGTCGGTCGGGCTAACAGAGCTAACAGTAATCTGTGCTGTGCTGTGCTGCACTGCAGGTGTTAACTGACATGGAGTCTGAGCAGATTAACTCCGTTTCTTGTTTACGTTTACGTTACTCTGACTGAATTAAGCCTATTTGAGCGACTCTCACTTCTACTTCTACTTCGAGTTGCTGCCAACTTTTACCCTCATTGCAAACGTATTTGAATGCCATTCAATAAAGTGTGAGTGCTCTTAAGCTCCAGTGGGCAGTTCATAACTCAGGCGCCAACTGTTGGCAACAATTGCAAATTGACAAGCTTATTAATCGCCTAATCGGCTTGCAAAGTTTCATGTAAATCGGCTGAATTAAGACGCGCTCTGTTTGGCTTTTTCGACTGGGGGGCAACAAAGTTTTCACTGCTAGCTGGTTGCCAAAAGTTTTTGATAATTGCGCTCGAATGGTCTCGGCCAAAAAGGGTTTGCCATTGAGTTCCTTGAGCTTGGCAATCCGTTGCCTTTTGCCTTTGTGGCCAGCAACTGTGCCGAACTGTGTTTTGTTTAGGGTCTTAGCTTTAATGAGAGCCAAGCAAAAAACTCTTAATGACTGAAACAAATCATACTGTCGACTGGCTTAGCTTTTGAGAGAGGGTCTTTAAGTTAAGCTAAGCTGAACTGAACTGAACTGAGCTAAGCTCAGTCAACTCCCCAGCCAGGACATCGTTTTCTAGCTCTCTAATCACTGAGTTCTTTTGCATTTCACAATCTCGTAAATAGGAATAAGACGAAATTCAATGGGGCACGCTCTTCCATTCCAATCAGCCAACAGCAGCTCTAACAGTGCCAGCAGTTGCATTCGGACCAAAGCAATCTAGCGAGAATTTAATTTCCGTGGTTGTGGTTGTTATTGTCTCAGTCAAGTCGCATATTATTTTGGCATACACTAAGCCAACGCCTGGGGCGGAACTGCTTTTTGGTCTTCTTCTTATGTTGTAGGTGTGGTCTGCGCTTTCCTTTCGTTTAGTTTTCGCTTAAACTCCACTTCTTATGGCCCGTAAACTGACAACAACAACAATGACAATGCCAACGGCCAACAAAAATAGATAACATTAGCCAGTGTATACAAGTTTTTTTTTTTTGAGTGTTGCAAGTTTATAAAGCTGCCGCACGAGTTGAAATCCAGTTGGACTTGGACTTGGTCACTGTCCCAGTCTCCTGTCAGTTGCCAGCTGGCAGATTATTTAGCCAGATTATGGCGCGTGGCGTCTATAATTTGCCTTATCTTCTCTGATGGCCTCTGATGGCATTTGTTTGGCGCTGATCCGCGTCGTACTTTAATTCAATTAGATATGGTTACTTGTTGCCATACGCTCACCGCTCATCAGATCATCAGCTTATGATTTCCAATCAAAATACCATCAAAAGGTTGCCTGCAATTTCAATTTGCTTATTGTTTTGTCATGTCGGGACATTTGTGTGTATTTCCAATTTGAACTTTTAAATCCCAAAGCAAATTCATTGAATTTATTTTGTGAAAAAAAAGAGAAAAAAAAAACAATAACCAGAATTTACATTGCTGCCCAAACTGCCCAGCAATAGAGGCAAAACATATGCAAGTTGGTCGTATTGTTGGCAACTTTGAAGTTGCTCTCTTACTTTGCCTTACTTCTTCGACCCAATGCGATGCGATGCTCACCTGAAATATTTTTGAATAAACTTTCCGACAGTTTGCTATGGAAACTTTTTGGCTCTAGGGCTCTTTGGGCAGCTGTGAGCCCACTTTAATGCGGTTTATTCTATTGCTCTGGTCGAACATCTATGGGTCCCTTTCACTTCTTTTGGAAAAACAAGAAAACATCGTACCAACAGCTGGGATATTTGGCATTCTTATTATTTTCCTGCCGATGGCATTTTTCATATTTCCTTTGTCTTAACTGTATTGCTTTCTAATGCCAATCAATAATAATCCTCTTCTCTTCAGTTCATGCTAAATGGAAAATTAAATCATCTGAATGGTAATGGACAGGTGATTTGATTGCTCTTATCTCAAAGCATATTAAAAATAGCTCATCAGTTTTGTGTTAACACTTTGTTAATTGAATTAAAAATATAAATATCAAACTAATCGCTTAATAAAAATGTCAAATGAATTACGTATATAATCAAGTGGGTAGGCAAATGTTTAACCAATTTAAATAAACTCACTGGCAAAAGCATTACCGCTAATCAACTCGATTATGAGGCTTGGTGTGTCTGTGCCTGCGATTATGGCAATGTGTGTGTGAAAATACCACAATATGCTAATAAGACTGGTCGAGCCGTTTAATAAACATATGAAACACACACGCAAACATACACACGCACACACACAGATAGTCACCCACACACATATGATTGCTGTAATACGCTGCAAATGTGTGAACAAATATTTGCCAGGCCACAAAATCATTGCGCAAATATGCAAACTATGCGCGACAATGAAACATTTTGCATAAACAGTTGCAACTTTACAAGGCGCCATTTGCACGGCCTAAAGCGGTAAAAACCAACGACTTGATAGACAAAATCAATCGCAAGTCGACTTATAGACACCCTTCTTCACATTTAATATCATTAAATTGGATTCCATTTACTAATTAGTCCAGCATGGGCTAAAAATTAAAAGCATTATAATTGTAATGTTGAAAAACCAATTGATTGTAGCTAATTTTTGCGACTCTGAATATTTAGAGCACCAAAAACAAACAACTAAGTTTGATTTTTTTTAATGAATTGTCTCTACGGAGTCTCTCTCTCTCTGAGACACACTTAAATAAGTTGTATGAATCAACAAAAGTTACATCACAATATACACATTTTTGTGGCATACTTTGGGGCCGAAGTTAGAAATGATCAGCCGTGGAAAACATACGAAATAATCGACAAAACCATAAAAAAAAACCAGCCGCTAATAGAATTTAACACTCTTTCATACATTAATTTGTATCTGAAATATATTATAATTTTTGCAAAATATTTTTGCAGTCTGTTATTTTTATCCAAATTTTGTTTTCCCTTGTGCAATGCTGTATAAACAATTTGCAAAAGCAGTGGTTATAGCGGTACCAACAACTTCTCGGTTTATGCTCATATTTTATTTATATTTTTGTGGTGCTGAAAAAGTTGCAACAGCTAAAATCAACAGTAGTTACAACATTTTTTGTACAACCACATTTGCTGCAACAGCCCAAAGTGACAGAGTACACAACAACAGAAAGTAGAAAAGTTAAATGTTTTAGTTTGTACTTTTTTATTTTTATTTTTTAAAGCAACTCAACAATTGTGTTAAAGTGGTGTGGGGCAGAAGGCTTCGTTATTGTCGCTATTCACAGCATTTACCACATTTATTTATAAGCATTTATATGGTGGAGTAGTTTCAGCCTGAAAGTATGCAACAGTTTTGTCTGTGTAGTCGAGGGAGCTGAACCGCAAAAACTCAATTTCGACTGAAATAAATCAATTCCGACGAGAGCATAAAGGTTTTAACCAGTAGAGATTGCCAGATTGATAGTAATTGAAGATGAATCGTGTTCGGAGCGCATTAAAATATATAATTTAGCATGCGTTAGATTTTAATTAAAACCCATCTTGCCACAAACCGAAGCCGTTAGTCAAGAAGCCGCTTCATTGCATAGGGTTGCCTAACTTAAGTATGATTAATGCTCAGCGGGGCGTTCTATGAATACCTGGCACGCCCACGCCAACGCCCATCCATACAAATCCACTCACAGGAAAATCGAAGAGATTTTCATACTGCAACTGTGTATGTGTGTGTGTGTGTTGGTGTGTTTTTGGCAATCAAAAGTCTCTAGTCCTTTAGTGGCAGCAAAGGGGTTTCAATTTGATTTAATGATGCCAGGACAAATTCAACGCGTTAGCGTCTAAACACAACACAACAGAACACGACACGCCACAGAGGTGTGGGTAACAAAAGTCAATTCCATCAGGTTCCGGATGCTGCATTGAATAACAACTAGTTGGGAACTGGGCAACACCAACGCTAACAGTAACGAGTCACAGGACTAGGACGCAGGCCACTTAAACTTTTGCGGCGGCATCGGCGACGGATGTTGCGTTTCACAGATGCCACGGGCGAGGTTTTCATGTCAGCGTAAATTTCCGTTTCAGTGCCACAAGAGTCCCTTGCATACATACATACTCGAATGTGTGTGGCTCTCTCACTCCATCTGCCTGTTTCACTCTGTGTGTATTTGGGATCGATGCTTTGTCCTGCAGGTGGTAGACTGTCAATGACTTCATGCATAATAATGAGCTCGAATGGCCTGTGCTGTCTTGGTCTAGCTCTGCTTTTGGACTGGTTTCGTCTCTGAATACTTACACTCATACCTTGGGGGAATGAATCCTTTCGTCCGAATGCCTTTTGCCATTCAAGTTTGGATTTATTGTACAATATTTCTGGTTGAGCATATAGACTTGACTCAAATATTGCCAGAGGCAATTGCTTGGCATCGCTTTGATCAAATTGTTCATGTTGTTTGCTTTGCATTTAGTGAGAACGTTTTCTTGATTTCTTGCCAATATTTGCTTTGGATGCATAACTTTATTATTGCTCAACCAGCTGCAGTTTTACTTTATTTTATTTTTTTTCTCCGTTTTTGATGTTTTTAGCCTTTTTATAAACAATTGATCCAAATAATGTCACAACATTTCGGGCTGCTGTTATCAGTTTCAATTAAAATGCAAATTCCGACAAATACACACAAGCTGCTGCTGACATTCATTGAATCATTCATTCATTCATTCATACTCCATAATGCACTGTGGGACGTTATCTAATATTAATTTGTGCATCATGCCGTGTCCATGACTGATGACAATTTTCTATGAAAATTGTTGGCTTATTTGATTAAATGCCACAGCACATTTTGGCCAACGCAATTGCAATTAAAGCTCAAATTCATAAATGAAATATAAAATTAACTTTTCCTTCACCAAACAAGCAAACAAATACACAGAGAGAAATTGCATATCATAAAATAAATGGAATAGAAAATTTGTATTGCTTTTCTATGCTTATGCTTAATATTTGTTGAGTACATATTTTACTTGAATAATTTGACTCGAATTGAAGAAAATATGGCATATTTGTCGAAGTGTAGAAAACTCAATTCACTGGGCCCACACAAAATTATCGTACAATTGGAATAAATGAGGCCTTTAATCAAATTTCTGCACACAGAATCACGTTCATTAATTTAGCACGCAATTATTATGATGCTCCTCCATCTTTGGAATGCCAACGCCTCCCATTGCGCTTTGTCCACGGCTCCACGCCACTTTATCAAACAAAACACACACAATCATGCCTATATAGAGGGCAAATTACTTTTCATTACAAGTGTAGAACACAGAGCCCTGGCTGACCAAGTGTCAAGTGGCGAATCCGGCTTAGCTCGGGCATTTAAGCACAACTTCATCATCATTAGTTAGTAGTACTACACAATGCCAAAAAGGCTCTCAAAATGCTGATTATGCTGCATAAATACAAACAAGCGCACACCAAAAACATATTATATACATATATTTGTTAGTGAGTGTAGGAGTGTATGTGTGTGTGTCTGTGTGTGTTTGACTCCTGCTGTGTAATGAAATCATATTGAGTGTAGATTAAATGGCGGCACGTCGTCATGTTGGCGCATAAAAATCCATTAGATGCGGAAATGTGCACAGAAAGAAGCCACTATTCTTGTGAGTGTGTGTGTGTGTGTGTGTGTGTGTTAGCTACTAGGTTTGCCAATTATTGCACTAGCAAATGCTTCGATAGCAAGTAAGTTGCCTCTTAGCGCCTAAATGTACTTAACACAGTCTTGACTTCGATATTTGCCACCCGTTGTCAGACACTTAACCAAAGTGTCTATGTGCTCTTAACCCAATTTTTTGTTAATTTCTCTCGTGTTCCCAAAACGCAAATAGAACTGAAATTCGGAACGATATCGCGCAGCTAAAATCTGGCTGTTGAAATACATGTTGAGATAACAATAGTGCCAATTCATAGGCGTAATTAGAGTGGAAAATCTTGGAAACTACTGAAAAGTTCAAGTGTTTGCCAGCTGGTAATAAACTGAAGATTTGATTTCGTTTTCCTTTCCTTTCTTTTCATTCAGTCTCCAGCGGCAGTTGCAGTGACTAGTGACTTCTGTAGACGACATTCATTTCTTCAGCAACAGACAAGACAACTTCAACTATCAGAAGTCAGAAGCCGTCGTCCGCTGCGTGCAGCTTAGCAGATAAGGAGCACATGTGGGGCTGCTGCTGGATGCATGAATGAAAGAAGTCCTGGCGGATGCTTACAAACTTTGCATCAACTACACTTACTTGGCTTCCGTCTACAGTCTGTCCGTATCTCTGCCGAGAGGGCGCAGAATAAGTTAGTCAATGAGAATCTGCATGCGACATGCAGGAGGCCTGTCAAAGTTTTTAGCGACAGAATTGCGAGTCACCGAAGCGACAGCAAAATATTTCGCGCTTGCGACAAACAACTGTCACTACTATTTTTGCAAACTTTCTACGCCAATTATGTATGTATGAGAGTCAAGTTTGTGCACGGCAAGAAGTGTACCCAAAGGATTTCTACCCAAGATTCGATAACAATGCCTTTGTCCATTGAATACAAACTGAGACGTTGGCGTTGCTAATGCTCACTTAATGATAAGTTGCGCATACGCCGCGTGTGCTGCCAAGCAATAACTCAAAATGTTAGCCTCGTAAGCCAATTTTCGCTGATTTAGTTTATCATCAGCATCAGGAACAGCATCAATACAAATGCCTCTGCTTCGGTTATTCCCATTTGGCCTTCCGCATCCCGATTTGATTCCATTTGTTGTCTCAATTCTCCGCAGTTCGCCCGGCTCACAGTTGAAGTTTGTCGACTCGCAGAGACAATTTGATTTATTGGCACAAATTGCCTTACATTACATTATCGCTTTGAGTTCCACTATACGAATGCGAGTACGAGTACTTGGGGGAGCCTAGACCTCTGTACTGTGATTTGGCTGATAAGTTGCCACCGATTTACCTTGAGGCATTTGCTCTTTCCTCTCTTCCCCCCTCTCTCTGTCTCCACTGCATTTTTCAATTACTTGATGGGCAGCTGTCCTTCAGCTGATGGAGAATGTCTTCGGCATTTGGTGCACTGTGAAATACTTGGACTCGTATTTTTCAACTAATTCCTAACGACTTTATTCAATTCTATTTGCATTTAGCTGACCCAACCACTCTCACATTCAGATCAAAAACTCTGACAAATGGCAAATAAAGAACGTTTGAAAAAAGTACTCAGATATAAAAAGCATTCGCTTTAAAGTATTCATTGGATTCGGGCTATCTCTCGAGATTCGCAATTACGCGTTACGCGTTACGCGTGAAACGCAACACGCCAACAAAGGGGACCCTTTTAGGGGTGACCGACCCAATCTGACACCGAAATTGCGACAGGTGACAGCTGGAAATAAAGTGATTGGGGGTCAGGGCGATAGGGTGATAGGGAGATGGACAGAAGTGCTTGATTTGATTTGGGTGCGTTTGGAATCCAATCGCTCGCATTTTTCAAACCCTTTAATTGAAATTCAAATTCGAGTTCAGGCTCAAATTCTAATTCAAATTCAAATTGTAGCACAGATTCCAGCACGCGCCTCGCTAATTATGTTGTCTATTCATTAAATCGCGGGCCATAAATGCAGCCAAGTTAATTTCAATTAAAATTCCACCAAACCAATAAAATTAAATGAAAGCAACGTAATCGCATTGGAAAATGTTAGTTAGGTTTAGACGAATTATTTAATACTAATCAAATCCTTTGAAGCATGTAATTTTTACAGATTTAAAATACATTGAAAATATTCGCGAAATCGAATTTTCTGTACTTTTATTCGATTATATTTAGACGATGTTTTGAATTAAGTTCAATCGATGTATTTTTGATGAACGACAGAACTAAATTATCTACAATTCATAAACTTAAAACTATCAATTTCCTTGAGGAATGTCAACTTAATTATTGTTTGATGTCATATAAAAGTATTAATTAGAATAGGTAATTAATTTAAATTATATTTGTCACTCAAAATCACTAAAGTCATAGCATAAACTGTGAAGCAGCTAATAAAGATTGAATAATTGTTTTGAATTTGTGGGAATTTAATTAAATATTATTTACCTATCCAGCCTAATTATGCAACAAATTTATTGCAGTATGCTTATTTTAAGCATTTACCTCAACACTTGAAATGAATGGTAATAATGAAAGTTATCTTTGTGTAAGTGAGCTGACCAACTTGGTAAAAGCAGAGTCTTTGCGGTTGTGCTACTAGACCAGAAAACAGTTTCTTGCATTGCCATGAAGTGAATTTGTAAGCAATTCGACGCACTTAATGCATTTCTGGCAACAGAGAATAATGCAGGCTTTTTCGCCCAGTTGCAGTTAAAATTGTTGTGGCAAAAAATGGCCAAAGTTTTTGTACTGGCCACAGAAGTGCACATTTGCCAAGTTTGGGACTCTGTAAAGTAAGGTAAGGTCAGGGAATGCCCTATGCCTACTCCATTATTCGGATGCATTATCATGCCGTGAGTCGAGCAGCTATTTCTCACTAGATTCATTAACTGTGGCTGGCATTTATGAGGTAGATCCGTAATGGAAGGCAATAAATTCGAATCGAATATCTTATTTGTGGGCAGCATTAAAGCAGGAAGCAATCCACCTGGTTGGCGCCAATTAAGTTTTAGCACGTTTCATGCATGTATGCGAAAAGTTTTCGCACCAAATGAATCGAGGGTCAAGCGAGAAGAAGCCACTGCCATTGCCACAGTTTCAATCATGGCCATGGCCAGGGCCAGGGTCAAGCTAAACTGGGCTCACAGTTGGGTCATAAGTCGAAAGGTTGAGTCGACAGCAGGAAGTTCATTAAATACGAGTAACTTTTTCTTTAGTCAGTTTTGTGTTAACGATGTGCGAGTCGTTGTTAAACACTTGAGCAGTCAGTCAGCCATTTCACGTATCAAAATTGAGGCATCTTTAAGTCGATTCAGTTCAGCCAACGCGATAACGTGATAATCCTCGGTTTAAACACTTTTCACACACAACACACTTTTTTGTTTTTGCACATTGGCATTGAATTGAAATTGAAAAGCGTTCGCTTTGTTTCGCAAAGCAATGCAATTAATTTCAACCCTAATTGAATATTTGTTTGATTTGAGCTGCTATCAACTCTCAACTCTCAACTGCAGCCCTTCAAACATTGCATAATTCAATTTACTTTCATTCCAAACACACACACACATTGCGATTGGATTTGTTGTCAGTTGCCAGTTGTTGCTTGGCTGCGAAACGCAATCAAATAATTTGGCAATGTGCAACAAATGTGGCAGTGCATTTGGGGAATAAAAATCCACTCAGAAATAAGCATCAGGCTGGTCATATCCACAGATACATGGCATAAATGGAATTCCGAAATTACGAGATCGCCATTGACTTGTCGGGCTTAAAAGCCCTTCAGCCTCGTCGTGGCCAATGAGGCTTGAGTTGGCACTCAGGTGCTCAGCTGATCGGATTGGGGGCCAAGCCACCATCAAGGACGAAGCTCTCCTCAAAGACTGATTGAAAATCAATTGAAAGCAAAGACGATGCACTTACCGCTATCCACTCTGAATGGGCGTATCTAATGCGTTCTCGGGGGCGTGGCTATATGTGGGCGCTTAAATCATTCAGGCATAATTTTGACCCTTATGTATGCGATGTTACAACAGCAGCTGAACATGTTGCATTTAATGTTGAAGCTTGTAATTCCACATGTTTTACAATGCAACAACAGCACACAGACAACTTTGTTGCACGCATTAGTTTCACAATTTGTTATACAACGAAAAAGACGAAAAAAAAACAGTTGTACTCCATGCAAATATTTGCACTTTTGCAACTGTCGAAGGGCGAAGCGGCGACGGCAACAAACCCAACAGACGTCCCCTTCTGGCCATATGCAACTTGGACAGATGACACTTTATGCAAATAGATTCAAAATTAGTTTCCATTTTGGGTATATTTTGCTGCTGTTGTTGTTATTGCAGTTGTTGTGGAGAAAGCAGAGCTAACAATTCCACCAGAGAACACATTCAGAACTGGCTGCAGCTGGTGACATTCACTTTGATTATACAAAAACATATTGATTACATACAAAATATAATATGATAATAATGCATTGATAAGCTATCTATGATTATAGAGAATTTCCACAGTTCAATCTGGTCGATTAGCAGCCGATTGATGGCAACCACTTTCCACTCTTTTCTCCTCCTTTTCCCCTATTTGCGAATGAAGGCAATAAATCCCTCGCCCCATGACAGAATTGGATTCAGAATTAGTGCAGGGAACAGAGTTACAACGCGTCACTCGACAACTGCAATTACACAAGTTGGATTCATGTTTTACCACCATTCTCGTAATTACACTCGCACACACTCGCACACTCACTCACACACACCCAAATTCGCACTCACACTCACAGGGTGTGGAATCTAATTGCCTGCGTTAAAGTTCTTTGTTGGCGTTGCTCAAATGCAGTTCACATGTCGTTGCAGAAATGATCTGCGGGGTATCTGACGGCATTCAGCGCCTAATATGCTGCTCTTTATGCTGTATGCTCGACTTGGACTTACCCTGTAAGCAAAAAAATCACTTTCAGGGCAAAAGAGTTGAGCAGAATTGAAAGAGAAACAGAAGCTGACACTACTTTGGCCTATGCAGCTAATTACAGGGTATATACAAGTCTGCATTAAATAATTCTGAGACCACTGAAGCATATCAGTTAGCTTATGTAACAAGTGATGAACATCTCAGCCTATGTATATACCCTACAACCGCATGCGTTGCAGGGTATCAAAAACAGCAACGGTAACAGCTACACCAAATTCTAATTAAGTCATAGGGCTTTGTGCTTCCAGAACCACGGGCGTTTTGTGTTGCGAATTTTCGTGTCGGCTAGGAAAATTTTGCCATAAAACAGCAGCTACAAAAAGAGTGCACAATGGGAACTATGAAAAAGGCCAAAGGCAGACAGACGAAATTACTGGGAAACGGAGGAGAAGACAGAGACGCAGACGCAGGAAACGCAACTGTTCAAAAACTGGCGCAGATTTTTGATGGCGTTGAGAAGAGCTCCATTTGTGAAAGTCCAAGTTTTCATGTTTGCTTTGCTGTCGCAGCACCGGACACGCTTTTACACGCTCTTCCACATCAACCTCCTCATCCCATCTTTCGTTGGCCATTCCACAGCTCAATGCTTCGCTCTCAGAGTCCACAGACCACACAACGACCTTTGTGCCCGCCTCGCCTTTGTTGGTGCCTCTTTTTGGGCTTTGTTGTGTTCTTGTTGTTGTCGGCGGCACAGCTAATTAAAAATGTTGTTAAGTGTAACGTGTTGGCAAATATCAACGTCTTTTTCCCCATTTTGTTCTTCTAACTGCCCGACACATAAATAACTCCGAGCATATTACCTGGCTCGATGTTTTTGTTCATACAAATTTTAAGGCATTTTAAAAGCATTAATGTCGAAAAAGCACCTTTTATGATTGCTTAGTCGGCCGAGACTCTCTGAACTGCCATAGATTCGACTACATACTCAAAGTATATGTATGTATATCCTTTGTCTTTGGTTCCCTGCCCTATAGGCAAATGACCTTGTGATGGTCCAGACTGTCGAATGCGGCGCAATTAGCTGCACAACTTCGTCCTAAGATTAATGGCATTTTTTGGCAAAGTCCTTTGAGTAGTCGCTGCCTTATTGACTCCCCTCACTCCAGTCAGAGCCACAGCCGTCGGCTGTGTTGTCGTGTCAATAAATTGTTTGTTGTTGTGTAAATAAATATAATAAATGATGTCGCTGCTGTCCCCCGACTCTTTGTGAAAAGTTCCCAAGAAAATGGTAAGTAATTAGGCGCATAAATTTTATGACAACTGACAATGGCACGCACTTTAATACCTTGCATATTATTCAAGCTCGGCATTGGAATTGTTGTTAAAATGTTATTAAATTAGCAAAGATTTACATGTATTTTATCAAGTGATGTAAAAACAAAAATCGGAAAATAAAACCAACTCGTTTTTTTTTTTGACAATTAATCGAGTTAATTCAATCGATTTTTATGAAAAATCCTCATTTACCAGAATTAAGTTCAGTTGATGATGAAATGAGAAGCTGATTAAATTTAAAAGCTTAAAAATCGATAAACTCAGGCAAAAAATTATTTGAACCACATCAAATTTAGAGGCCAAACTATGATTAAACTGACATTTCGCTTGGAAATCAGTTTTGACAAACTTATGATATTTTGAAGCTGTTTTATTTTCGGCCCAGCAACTTTACAACTCAAATTATCTTAAAAGTATTTTGTGTGTTAAAATTTGTAGGATATATCAATATATCGGTATTATTTGCAGATAAATCGACAACTCGATTAATTTTCGCTGTCGATTTTTAAATTTTTCGATATTAAACTCGAGTCACAGTTTGGGTTCACATCACTAATCCCAACCCAAGAAAGCGGTCCTGTTTCTCTGCCCGGTCGAGCAGCAAATTTGATATGTTGTGTGCCTCGAGGCGAATGGGACATGCACTTGCAGTTCATGTCGAAGTTTGATTTCCCCTCCTTGCTCTTCAGTCTTCACTTCCTGAACTGTACTCGTGGTAAGTCGTCAGTTGTCATTGGGCGCACGTGTTGCCTTCTTGGCCCGGGGCTAATTACCGCACTAATGGGCAGCCGGATAGCCCGGAAAGCCTAAAAGGCCAACAAAGCAAAGGCCATTGGAATAAATAAACGTATCCAGAGATTAAAACTTTAAATGTTTTGCCTATAAATGGTAAGGGTCGTGGCTTGCCCGTCACAATTCGCGATGTTATCGCCCCAAAAGGTCGCCCATTAATTTTATTTTGTTACGCATTTAACTTCAATTGATTGCTGTTTCAGCTCGAAGGATCGAAATTCACTCGCCAAGAAAATTGAGACGCATTTTGCTACGCTTTGTTATGGTGTTACTGATAATTTTCTAAAAAAATTCTGTTGCGCCTGCACATGAACCGCACTCTGAGAATTGTGAGAGCTAAAAGGAGAAGCGGGAACGGGGGCGGAGAGAGGCAGGCATAAATAATTGCCGCTGACAGTTTGATAAATGAGTTTGCAGTCGAGTTAATGAAACTAAAACACGGCACATGAGCTGCCAGCCAGCCAGCCAGCTTGCCTGTCTGCCTGCCTTTCTGCCTGTCCAATGTTGTGTTGCTCTTGTAAATCCCAAAGTTTTTGTTGTTGCGCGCTTTAAATTAAGATAATGCATCGAGTGGGGCGCTACGGTGCGTATGAGTAACGCAATTTCCGTGGGCCCCGCGAGCTGCGTTTACCATTTGCCATTTGCCAGTGCCAACACGGATGATACCAAAAGATACTTCCAGCTCCGTCCCTCTCTCCCTTGGCGTTTGGCAAGCTTTTAGCAACAATTTTCCAGCTAATGCGAATGATAAGCGCACATAAAATATTCGCTGCCATTAGCGAGCTGCATTTGCGCATTTTTCAACTGTGCCTGCATTGAAAATGTGTTTCTTCTCTCAGTGCCATTTCTATCCCCCAGTTGTGTAATGATTAAGAGCGCATAGTTTCAAAGAACGAAATACGAAATACAGAAAAACGAGAGCTAGAGTGCTCGATTTTTGTGTGACTTGGCCACGCCTACTGTAGTTTACATACGCCCACGAATCGGATTTCATTATGCAAAACGTGCGGCGACTTAAAATTAGATTTTGCACAACGTCAACTGTATTTGAATGGGGCAACGTTTCCCATTTAGTTGCATGATGAAGGCTCCATTAACGGGAACGCACACAGTGCGTGCTAAGAGTACTGCAACATGCATTCAAACATACATACATATGTACGATATATGTATATGTATGTAAGTGAGAATGTGTGTGATTGCATGCTTGTAATTTAATGCATGCGCATTTGAGAGATTTGCGCATTATCTATGCCGTTAGACTGGGCTAACCAATGTGGCGTATGCGCAATTTGATGCCCTGCGTGTTTCACTGATTGGCTTTACACAGATACAAATGTGCATGTGAATGTGTGAGTGTGAGTGTGAGTGTGTGTATAAGAGCATAGGCAGTTAATATAATCAGCGCTCGACAAGCAATCTTCTGTCAGGCGTTGACGATGCCCGTTTTCTTCTTCTCGTTGTTGTTGTTTAGTCTTTCTGGCATTTGTCACTTGGCTAGGGATATACATGAGTGTGTGTGTGTGTATGTGTGTGTGTTGCCGTCACGGCAAATAAGTTTGCTGCCGTAACAGCTCAGTCGCTGCTTGTTTGTCAGTCGACGGCCCTTTTTAGATTTATTATGTTGATGTTGACGTTGCTTTGCCCCGTATGTACGAGTAATTTGAAATTATGCGTGGCAGCACAGCACAACACGGCGTATGCTTAACATAATCAAATAACTCGCATATAACTCATACGCAGTGTATGCCACGCCGAGCTCGCAGCAAATGTGCTGCATACTTCAAGGCGCAGCTCATAGAGAAGAACTCCAACTTTTCATTATCATAATAATTTGCAGCTGATTTCATTTGCTAGCCATCTCAAATAGTGAAGCAACAACCTGTTTGTTGGCACGATTGATACTCGACTTGGCTTTTCAATTATGTGCCTTCTGCTACGTGACTATCGCGCTTAATGTGCGTGTTATGCCGACTATATATAAGAGCATATATAAGTAAATATATACATGTATGCCTTTGATGGCTTCATTTTGAGGCCTTATTGGCACAGCTGGGCCGAGTACTTTAACTGGCCACAAATCGTGAGGAGTATTTAAAGGTGAACCAGCCTGCCAGCAGCATTTGCCGTGAAAACAAAGCCAGCAATGTGGGTTAAAATAAAAATGTAAACAAAAGGCCGCATCGCACACATGGGCATCGTTGGCATGGCTAACATTTGTAGCCAACACACCAACACACACATTTACACTTATAGCAGGCAAACGAAAAAGGTGCAACAACGAAATGAAATACGTGAAAAGTGCTGCAACAAATGGATTCACTTGGGTTTTAGGTTTAGGGCACTGGGACAAAACAAAACAAAACAAAGGCACATGAAACGAACTGAGAAATGAGACACAGACACAAGAAGAGGCAATTTCCCAATGAGTAAATTTCCCCAGCAAGTGGAACGTGCCGAATAAAAACGATTACGATGTCGACAACGATTCCGACGACAACAACGAATTTGTGGAGCCGAAGCAACAAGGCAACGAGGCAGCAGAAGCTGCGCTGCGTGTGGAAGACGAATTTGGTAGCAACTGTTTGGGGCATATTTAGTTAAGATGTGCATTTTCAGCGGTGCGAACGTGTCGCGGACGCGTCAGCTGGCCAAGTAGACAAAGTACCAAACAAGTAGCCAACAACGGGCAACAGTTCCCAACGCAGCCAATGAGCCAATGAGCCAAGTTATGCCCACGCCCGATTGAATTCGGAATTCTGACTGAAGAAATTCGCGGCGCGCGTTCAGACAATGTTTCTGTGTGTAAATAAACAAATTCAAGCAGCCGGCTGATTTAAATTGTATGCTCAACGGACAGACAACAAAAGATACATTTCGATCCAATCAAATCAATCAGAGATACAAGCACATTTTTATTTCAACTGTTGATCGCATCGAATTAAATCGAATTGAATCGAGTGTGCGAAGCAAAAGTAAAAAGTGTAAAGTTGAGAATAATGTGTCAATGGTGACGTGGGAAGCGGCAGTGGAAGCCATGTGAATATGACAGCAGATCGGTCAGATCGATGAGATCCCGAGCCCGATCGAGATTCAGATCGTGGGGATCATATGCCGATCCAAGGCGATGAGCCCCAAATTGTAAATAGTCAACAAATATTAGCGGGCAGTCTTTTCTATTCGTAATCGTATATCTGTATGTGATTCTCTACCTATCTGTATGTGTATATGTATGTAATTCGAAGTGTATGTATTTCTTTAATTCAACCAACAAATACATAATTAATTACGAGTTAAAGTCGCGCGCGTTTCTAACGCCAATGCACGCGATTTAAAACGCGTGCGAAAAACACACACACACAAGTTTCGGTGCAAAACGGGTAAAACATAATCGAATAATTGCGAATCGCAAAACACTATGCTAGGCATTAGATAAATTATTAGATTTAATTGGGTGTTTTTTTTGAACAAAACACTGAATACAATTCACACTCTCTCAACGCGCAAAGGAATTCTAAATTAGCAGCCGCATTTTTCAATTTCCAAATTTAATTATAAATACGAGTATCATGAGTGCGCCAGCATGGGACCAATAAAACGTTAGACAAAGATAGCAACACATTGACAGCAGCAACTACAACTACAACTACAACTACAAAGTATAAATATAACAATAAGAGGAATTAAAGCAAGATGGACTACGCCAAAGTGGAGGCCAGCATCAATACGGGCAACATTAGCACCGATGACTTTCTCGCGGTTTTCACCAGCGGCACAACGACAACAACAACGGCCACGCTGCCCCATGGGAGTTCAAGTGGCGCCCTCAATCCGCCCCTGGTGACCGTTGACGGGCAGGTGCTGTTGCCGAATCTGCTGGATCTGTCGGGATCGGGATCGGGATTGGCGCCAGTGAATGACACGATATATTTGCTGAATGGCAGTTTGTACAATAACGGCCTGCAATTGGCCGGAAGCTACTACAACCAGACGACGGGGAATCTGAGCAGCGGATTGGGACTGCTGGGAAACAACAGTAATGCCACCGAAATACACTGGGACGGACGATATCCGAGTGGATATACGTTGACGCACATTGTGATTGCCTCGATAATTGTCACCATACTGATGATCATCATTGTGGTGGGCAACATGCTGGTGATCATTGCCATTGCCACGGAGAAGTCACTCAAGAATATACAGAATTGGTTCATTGCCTCGCTGGCCGTGGCCGATTTCTTTCTGGGCCTCATCATAATGCCCTTCTCGTTGGCCAACGAACTGATGGGCTACTGGATCTTTGGCAGTTGGTGGTGCGACATTCACTCGGCCATGGATGTGCTGCTGTGCACGGCGTCCATCATGAATCTGTGCCTCATCTCCCTGGACCGCTACTGGAGCATCACAAAGGCCGTCGACTATTTGAAATCGCGGACACCTGCCCGTGCCGCCGTCATGATTACGGCCGTGTGGATTATGTCCGCTCTCATCTGCATTCCGCCGCTGCTCGGCTGGAAGGTCAAGATGCCCGAGGGTCCGCTGCCAAAGTGCGAGGTGAGTGCAATCTACAGTCCACAATTCACTTGAAATTGACGCCAATTGTCGGCAATTGACGGCATCCCAGACTCTTTTCATTCACGTATTTGCAAACAATAAAGCAAGCGACCTCCCTCTCTCTCACACACCCTCTCCCTCTTCCGCTCTCTCACTCTGTCTGTCAATATGCAAAACACAATGCCCCCTATGCAAATTCGTTTCGTCTTCAGCTCCGGCTGCCCACTTGCCACTTGCCACTGGCCACAATTGTCGGCCCATTTTGGTTCGCATTGTTATTGGATCCCCTGCAAAGTCACGCAGTGAATAAACCCACAAATATTTATGCATATGAGTTGTTCTCTTATTATGTCTGTGTGTGTGTGTGTCTAATTTGCTTTTCTCCCTAAATCGCTAAATCACATGAAGGCTCGCTTCGAGCCACAGCCAGTTTCTAAAAACTAGGCAATAACCCATCAAGATATGCGTGTTATCATACGGGTCCTGAACACAGTCTGTCTCTGTTCCTATCGCTTTCTATCTCTTTTGCTGTCTAAGTAAATGCGTGCATACATTTACATTTTTGGAAGCCCCACATAGTTACCCATACTTCTTCTTCTCCTCCTTTTCCTGCCTTGAAAATTCACCAGAGAGATTCCTTGACAGCGGCAACATGGGCAACGTGCCACAAGGCACACACATTTTGAAGCAACCAGCTAGCCAAAACTGATGTTGTCGATGTTCCCTTTTTGAAAATGCTTTAAATTTTGCCACAACTCGTAAGCAAAGGGGTAAAGGGGCCAACGGGGCATTCAGTCTGTCAGGCATTCGTCAGACTGCGACTGAGGGGGAGTAAAGAGTGTGAGAGTTGGCACAGCTGAGCTGAGCTGGCAATGCAACGCAGCATTCCATCAATGTGTCAGTGACTGATTGACTGACAGGCCACGCCCTGTCCTGCCTTGGGGATGCGAGAGTATTAAAAATGGAGGAACAAAAACTAAAGCAACGCTCAATTGCAGCAGCAAGTTATTAAAAGCGAGTCGGCTTTCGGGCAGTTTAATTGAATTTCCATTAAACATCTGTCCAATATGAGAATGCGTTGTGCCTTGTCGAGATATGCACTCGTAAGCCGCAGGAATATTTATGGCAATCCATGATAAATACTACCCCAACAATTTGCGTATTCGCAGCCTCCACAGAATTTGATTAATTTTTTATTCGCCGAGCTGTAAATTATACAGAAAACACATGCGTGCCAATATTGCAAAAAAGAGAACAGAAAAAAGAGAATATAAATAAAACAAATTATAATAAAGTGGGGGAAGAGAGTATTAAAGAGAGCTAGGAAGAGCGACGATTACGTAAGTTTGCCATTCAAATTAACCTTGAGACAATAAAAACCAGCTCATTTAAGTGGACGACCGGACATCGGTTAGTGGAAGGCGCCTCTTTTATTTACGGGTACATGAGTTCGGTGTTTGGTATTCCCAATGTTGGCCATCGGGTGTTGCTGTTGGCCATTGACAGTGGGATGTATGTTGGCCGTTGTTGGACGCCGGCAAATGGGACACATTAATCAAGACTAAGTGGCCAGGATAACGTGCAGCCAACTGCTGGTCGGTAGCTCACTAACTTGGCCAGCGTATTTCTTTTTCATTTTATTTTTTGCTGTTTTTCTGACCGACATGCTTTAAATTTAAGAGCTAAAGACCTGAACAGCGGAAGATGCATAACCAAAATCATGAGAGAAATAAAGTACAACAACTTTCTGGCATTTCTTCCACTTGAAGCTAATTTGAGCAATCATCATAAATTAATCGAAAAGTAAACACACAGGCTGTAATTTTAGTAAAATTGTATTGAGTTCAGTTACAAAAGGTGTTGTAGTGTCCACTAAAAATAAAAACGAGATCATAGTAAATTTCCTTTAATGGACACAAAAACTTGGAAATATTTTTAAAACTATGAAAAAAATAAAAATATTAAATGTCGATTATAAGCAAAAAGAGAAAGCAAATAAAGAAATGCATAGAAACATGTTTTATTTTCAATATTTTTATTTTTATTTCGATGTTTTTATAGAACTTTTGATCTTTTATTAGCGTATTGAGAAACAAATGTGTTGTTTCTAAAAACAAAAATGAATATTCAAAGCAAAATTTGTATTTTTGGTAGCTAAAATTTGAATCATTTGCACAATAATCTCTTAATAACTTTCGCATAATTGTAATTCCTATCAAAGCAACGCTTAATCTGTCATTCCAAAAGGTGTAATCCCCAATTACAGCTGACGTATGACAGGAGGAAAGTCAGGGAAAAATAGATAGAATGATGTGCAATTAGTAGCATAGACATTTTAACCCATAATAAATGGGTACAATCAACATTTGGCTAGAGCCCAAGCCGCCAAACCAATCAACTAACCAATAACTCAATGCGACGCATAAGCAAATAAACTCTCGCTCCCTCTCTTTCTCTCTCAACTCAACTCACTCATGCTTTCTCTTTCTTTTCCTTTCCGTTCCGGAGGAACTGTCGAGCTTTGAGCCATCATTAAAAATGCCGCCCAATGGAAGAGCAAACAAAAACGTTGACATTTTCAAAGGAAACGCCTCTGGGCGATGGCTGCCTTCGTTGCGGGTCGCGAATTTAAGTCTCCAATTTGCGAGCGAATCGAACGGCACACAACCACAACTACAAGACAAACACAGACACTGCCACACACACTCGGAAAAACACACACACACACACACACAGCCATTGGCATGGCCTGGCGAACATTTTAATTATGACACCATGTTGACATGTTTAAAATTGTTGTACGCCGTCGTCGTTGACATTCGCAGCACATTGAACCGCAGCACAAGCCACACAGACAGACCGATGAGAGGGTAGAGAGAGAGGAGAGAAGAAGAGAGTGAGAAGAGGGGCAAGAGCCACGCCCATGTTGCTAATTTGACACTTGCCTGTCGCATTTAATTAATAAAATCACATTTTAGAGAATTATGTCGTTGATTTTCGACTCTTGCTCGCCCAATCTGCAGCGAATTCACCTCCTCCAGCTGAACTATTCCATGGCCTATTCAGGAGGGAGATAGGGGAATTTGACTTTGTTTTTGTGCGTGCCGCATGTTTTGTCAACATTGTGACAGACGCATTTAATTGGTGGGGGTTAAGTTGAAAGTTTTCATTCTCAAATGTTGCCAGCGTTGATTAATGGAAAGTTGCTGCTGCTTTTATGCGACATTTGCCTAATGAGGTGTTGGCAATTACGCATGAATTGTCTGCATGTGTGTGTGTATCTGAGTCTGTATATGTATGTGTGCTTGTGTGTGTGTCTGTGACCTGCTGTGGTTTTTGTGTTATTTTTGGTTGGCGCTGTCTAATGAATCCCGCAGTGTTGCTAATCCGCAAATCAGCTGCCTTTTGTTCATCAAGCGTTTAATGGCAATGCCATCCAATTTAATTCGGGCTCTTTTGAATTTGAATTCAAGTACTCGAATATTCACATTTCAAAAGCAAAAGTATTATGGTAAGTACATACTTAATTTGGTGCATTATTTCCTTGCCAGCGATTGCAAACAAAACCCGACTTCCTTAAGCAGAGTCCTTTCCTTTATTGCCATCCTTTTGTGACCCCGCTTACGACCACGCACAAAAGGATCTTATTATTGTAATCCTTAAAAAGGTCACACAGTTTATTGAAATATTAATCGAATATTATATGCCATTTTTGGTGACCAACAATGCCCAGAACAGAGCATTACCAAAGTTGAATCGTATTAAAGATGTTGCAAAACAATGGAAGAAAGGCCGCCCAAAGGCAATGAATTGCTGGCTCAAACTCTCATCAAAACTGCTGCTAAAGATGGCCACGTCGAGTCAACGTTGCGTATGTGTAATGTCACGATGTGCAAACGCCCACACAATACTCGTAATGACTTAAGTCATCGCTTAAGTAGCTCATTAGCGTCGGTTTAAAGAAAACAAAGTGAAAGTCCTACTAGGACTCGTCAGCCTCTTATCCATTTCTGGTGGCCAGCGGCAGCTGGATGAGCTTTAAGTTGACATTTCAGCTGCCTGAGCCCAAGGCCTAAAAAAAGAAAATATCAAAAGTGAATGTGAAAGTGAATGTGTGGAGGGGGCATCATACACACACTCGTGCTCGTACTTTTGAAATTTTCTCATTATTTTCCAGTACGTGTGAGTGGCATTTGAGCGTGTGTGCGTGTGTATAAGTGTATGAGTGTGTGTTTGTAATTTTGGTAAGGTCTTTGTTACATTTCATACACTTGACTGGCTTTGCTTAAAGTCTGTCCTTGTTGGTATTGTTACTGTACTTACACATGCCTTCAAATAAGGCCAGTATAAATGTGAGTTTGTGTGTTTGAGTAGCCTTTTTCGTTATCCAAGATAATTTTACATTTTACTTAGTACAACCCAACAAAAAAAAAAGAAAAAAAGAAGGAAAAACAGCAGGAAAAAGTCTAAACTAATGGGCCCGGGCCTAGCGAAAAAGGATACGACGCTATGTCAAGATTTTTCTCGGCCATTACCGACTCGACAGTTCTTAAGATTATAATCAGCGGCATTTATATTGAATAACTCTGCCCTCTCCATATTTTCGCTCTCGAAGTGCGTGCATCGAACTGCGTTATTACATCCTTGATTTGTTTATAACAGGAAATTGTTAAAGAAAATGTGTGTTCCAGCAATGAAGCAAAAAATCAAGGAAAAAAAATCAACCGAAAATAACGAAAGTCAACAAAATCAAATAACGCGCATACGCCGCGTTGTCGCGCTGTGTGAAATTTCCTTAGACTCCAGCGCTTAAATCGTTTGCTAATTTCCGCTCTCGCCGCGGGTTTGGCTATAGATATGCCACAAAGTGTGGGGAACGGCAAAAAAAAGAATATATTTTAAATGTCCGCTGACACACACACAAACACACACACACACACCCGTATTTTCACTCCCGTTCATGTTTAAGGAGCACATGCTTTGGCATTTGGTGGCGGGTTTAATGCGTAGCATAGTCAAATATTGACATTTGGGCTTATGAAGCACGCACCACTAACTGACGCTTGCCATTTTGGCCAGGCCCAAACTCAGAATCAGACTCCAACTCAGACCCCCAACAATCCGCATGCTTAAATTAAATTACTGAGCCATTCTTTCCGGCTGCTTTCGGCCCTTTATTGCCACTGTGTGGCTGTGTGCCATGGCATTGTTCTGCTGAGTGCCCCACGTAGTAGCATACGTACAAGTGCGTACAATTTGCGGTTGTTCCTGCTTCCTTTTAGCCGCAACTTAAACTTCATTTGAGCCCTCATCCCCCGTCCATTAGAGCCATGTCGTGCCTGTCGCGCATTTCGCCAATGGCTTTTTTCCATTTCCATTTTCCCACTCCTTCGGTAAACAGTGTGTGGCATATTTTGTTTTCTTTTTCTCTGTTCCTCCGTCGATTTGATTAAAATAAAGCAAAGTTTCTAAGCTGGGATTAGTGCCAGAATTTTGTTGGCACTCTGAAGTCAGTCAATTGTTGTGAGGACTTTTCTCCGCACAGGTTCTTATGATGAGTCCAGAACCAAAAAGGGAGGGGCTTCTTCTGCTGACTTAACGTGTATGCTTTTTAATATTGCCGCCAGATCTTCAGAGAGATTCGTAGGGTTTAACTCTCCGCGTTTATTGCTTATACACTGCCGCTCAACTGAATAGGTTCACGATTACCGTGGTAGGAATTGGGCTGTAATTCCTAAACCAATGTTCCGATCTACATGAAATTTTTTTTCTATAATTCTCTGATCCTTTAATAATTAGTTGCCAAAGTATGATTTTCATTAACTTAATATTTATTGCCTTTTTTTTTTTTCTTCTGAAAGAGAAACAAATTTGATGCTTCTTTTATGGCTCAACTGAATAGGTTCAGCTGAATGAAGTTTATTTTTTTGATGAAATATTGCGATAAATCGACAAAATTTGTTTGTAAACTTGTAGTTTAGTATATTTTCTTTATATTAAATGAAAAAATAGTCATGAATAGCAATTGTCCGAGTACGAAAGAGGCCAAATCCAGGCCTGTCACAAAAGTGGTCTTGGCCACATCCAAATCGTTACCAAAATTGGATGGAGCAAAAATGTTGTGAGTAACTTTTGAAGAAACAATGCCTAATATGACAAAAATATTAAAAACGAAGTCAAAAACGCGCCCACTTCTGTACACAGGTGACATATTGCTCGAAATGCGCCCAATTCCCACCTCTCAAAACCCGAAACTAAAGAAATTTGTGGTGTAAATGCATGTGTATCAACTGTAAAGCGTGTGATTTCGTTGGCTAATCGTCTAAACTGATTGAAGCTTAAAAAAAAACACCCTTAAAATAAATGAAAACCACCTTTTAATCATCCACGTAAAGCTTTACAACTGCATTTTGCTCGCAAGCACATGAGCTGGACGCAGAATGGGAAAAAGTAATTTTTCCAACGAAAAGAAATTTAATTTAGACGAAGTAGATGGTAGCAACTATTACCAGCATGATCTTCGAAAAGAACATCATATCCTAAGCCGTCGCAACACGTTTAAAGGAGGCGTAATGGTGTGGAGATCAGTACCAGCTTATGGAACTTGCGACCTTGATTTAGTAACTTTAAAAATTTAGTCGTGAAGCTTTACGTGGATGATTTTATGTGGGTTTTTTTTAAGCTTCAATCAGTTTAGACGATTAGCCAACGAAATCACACGCTTTACAGTTGATACACATGCATTTACACCACAAATTTCTTTAGTTTCGGGTTTTGAGAGGTGGGAATTGGGCGCATTTCGAGCAATATGTCACCTGTGTACAGAAGTGGGCGCGTTTTTGACTTCGTTTTTAATATTTTTGTCATATTAGGCATTGTTTCTTCAAAAGTTACTCACAACATTTTTGCTCCATCCAATTTTGGTAACGATTTGGATGTGGCCAAGACCACTTTTGTGACAGGCCTGGATTTGGCCTCTTTCGTACTCGGACAATTGCTATTCATGACTATTTTTTCATTTAATATAAAGAAAATATACTAAACTACAAGTTTACAAACAAATTTTGTCGATTTATCGCAATATTTCATCAAAAAAATAAACTTCATTCAGCTGAACCTATTCAGTTGAGCCATAAAAGAAGCATCAAATTTGTTTCTCTTTCAGAAGAAAAAAAAAAAGGCAATAAATATTAAGTTAATGAAAATCATACTTTGGCAACTAATTATTAAAGGATCAGAGAATTATAGAAAAAAATTTCATGTAGATCGGAACATTGGTTTAGGAATTACAGCCCAATTCCTACCACGGTAATCGTGAACCTATTCAGTTGAGCGGCAGTGTAGAATTCGCATTTGCATACTCGCTTCTGGCTGTCTGAAAAGTTTTTTATTGCATTCCTTTAACTGCTGCAGCTCGCTGGAAAATGGCATTCTTTGCTTTATCCCTAAGCACCCTCATAGCCTTGAGCATGCCACACAAATACACACACACACTCAGACAGAGAATGAGTGAGAAAGGGAGAGAGAGAGACAAGACGCCAAGTCTACGGGCCGTTACTCATTTTTGTTGTTATTCTCCTTATCGCACAAAGCACGAATACTCAAGCTGGTCTTGAAACTTTACCATTGATACAGGCAACAACAACAACAACGACAACACTGCCACAGACACTCCCACAAACACACACACACACACACACACACACACACACACACACGTGAGGAATGCAACTTTATACCCGCTGATGTCATCCCATATGAAGAATAATTCCTTTGCTAAAGTTTAGCTTCATTTTTTCGCTTTCGCGGCGCGTTTTTTGGATCCTCGTGCTAAAAGTGGCTGAAATTTTCGCACGCGTATTAACTTTCACTTGCCTGGCAACATAAACAAGCTTATGCCAACTACAACAACAACAATAACAACAACACAGCAAAGGCCAATGAAAATTGAAACAGATTTGAAATTTATGAGCTCGCTGTCTCACATTTCTTTTGCCTTGTCTACGGCCACGCTGAGAGTTGGGCAAAGTAAATTAAAGTTGGCAAACAAATGCAACAAA
Source organism: Drosophila suboccidentalis (assembly GCA_037043435.1). Classification (NCBI taxonomy): domain Eukaryota; kingdom Metazoa; phylum Arthropoda; class Insecta; order Diptera; family Drosophilidae; genus Drosophila; species Drosophila suboccidentalis. The sequence goes on from JBAMBK010001828.1 coordinate 66,293, forward strand.
AAAACGGAATAAAATAAAGCAAAAGAAATGCTGCACAGCTGATTTGTACGACTAACAAATACCCTACACAAGAAAATGTATATAAATGACTTATTCTCTTTTAAAGTATTGGGTATAATTCCTACTTTAAGATTCAGTTATTATTAAATTTTAAGTCTATTGTAAAGTTTTTGTCTGGTTCTCATGAATCAATTTTAAGCCGACTTAAAATTACGAGTCTGCCAACTTAAGAGTTGAATAGTTAATTTATTGCGAAATTGCGAAAAAGCAGCGTCGCTTTTTGTCCTGAAATGTCATAAAAGTCAACTGGCGCCTAATTGGTAAAACAAGCGGAAAATCGCGAAATTAAAGTGAAAATGCACGTTCCAAGTTCAAATTAAACTGGTCGTCGGTCACTCTGCTATCTCCCCTTCCCAACCCGCCACCCTTCCGCTCTTTTCCACAGTCTTCCGCTCAGTTTAATACAACTACATTTCTCTCTCTCAAACTTTGTGGAGACAAATAAAACAAATTGCATGTACATATTCCCCACAGTTGCTTTGCACTGGCCAAGCCTTGTGATTTGCAATTCCACGCAGCATTGTATGAAATCATATAAAATGCCCCTCATGCCACATGCGTCTTGCCTCTTGCCACAAGCAGCTTTCAGTTTTAACCACTCACCAGAGGCGTCACCGGCGCCGGGCAGCTATTTTGAAGCCGAGGTTTCCTTTGGGCGCCTGCCAGCGGCAATTTGTGGTCGAGTTGTAAGCTGTAAGCTGTGAGATCCTCAATTAAAGACAGTTCGTTCTGTTTAATGGCGGAATTAAGCAGCCAGGCACAGAGAGTCCACATGATCATAATTCTTAAATGAAATTTCAAAAAATTGTCGACATTTATGACAACATTTGCATACATGAACACCATAAATTAACCCCACATCCTACCATAAAAGTCAAGCGCCTCCATTTACAACTCCTCCCCATCCTCATCTCATCTGGTTGTTTGTGTGGTTATTGCTGCTGCTGCTGCTGCTGTCATAACAATGTCAAAACTTAAATATTGACAATGCTATCGACATCGACGCCATCGCCGTGCGTTGCGTTTATAGTCACGCATAATTTTTCGATATTTTCACTTGTGTCAAAATCAGAGATTTGAGAACCCTTTTACACGGCACAGCACACACAACACACACAACACACACAACACACAGCAGAGCAGAAAACAGCTCAACACACAACAAACACCACACGGGCCTTCGTCTTTTTGCTCAGCTTTTATGTGCAAATTGCGCGCAGTAAATAAAAATAAATGAGTATGAAAATTTTTACTCCTATCAGCAATATTTTTTATTTGCCAGCTCGGCATGGCAAGTTCAACCTATTGCAATATACACACTCACACACACTTATACACACTTATACACACACACATGCTACACACAGTAATAATCGTAATGAATGGCTTATCACGCCAGCTGGCATTGTCAACGATTTGCCATCGTCTGGCGCCTTTGTTGGTTCGATACACATGGCGACCAGGAGAGAGCAAGAGAGAAAGAGAGAGAGTAGAGGGTGGAACGTCTCGGGAATCGCAGGAAATGGTTAATAAATGAAAGAGTTATGCAGTCGTCGACAGCACGACGACGACTCTGAAAAGGAAAAAGGCATATTCCGGCCATGTCAGAAGACGCGCCGTTGACTCGCACGATTTCACAATCAAATGAAATTTAGCCATACAATTTAATGCGTTATTCGCCGTAAACTGTGCCATATAAACCGTATATTGATTTACTCAAACCCCTTCTACTCCGAAAGAAAGCCAGTGATAGATAATTGCCTGATGAGAGTCACACACATGAGACCCGTCGCAATATGGAGATTTATAGCCGATGTTGATGCCAAGCTGCTGCTGCTGCTGTAAAGTCAAATAACAATTTCGCCTTTCATTAAATTCAACTGTAAGCCCTGCTTTAAGGCGCAGGCAGCCAGGAAGGTTACATATATACAAACGCTGTATAGTAAGGCATCGCGTTTGGGCTGCGGCACTTTGTCCCATAAACATCAACACCTCCAAATGCCGCGGCAAAACAAGAGCGTAGAAGCATCATTTTAGCCATTTGATACACTAACAAAGAGCATGATCAATTGGGCATTGAATTTGTTATCTAAGATCTCAATATATTAATTTTAGTTAGATAGTTAACAGAGAATAGAATCAGCAGAAAATCTAATCTTAATTTAATTTATCATGTGAATTGGAAAGTTAATAGAATCGTATTAATTATATTTATTTATTATTATTATTGAGTTTTATAGCACTACAAGTATAAGCTTATTATTTAATGTGCTAGTCATGATGTGATTCTTAACTTGACCAGAATTCAAAAAGCAACACAAAACCCATTAGTTATATTAGAAAAATTTTCAATTATAGAGTCAGAAATATTCATAAAATTATTTTAATATAGCCATGCAACTCATTTGATTTATATTTTTTTCATTCTCTTGTTTTTCTACTCCTTGCAAGAGTATTAAAGCTTCATTGCTGACAGACTTTTGTTTTCTGTGCTTTTTGCGGCATAATCCATTTTAAATAAAATTCCAAATGAACAGACACAATGAAGGCAGCCGAAACCTGCGCTATTCATTGTTGCTGTTGTTGTTCATTTTGTTGTTGTTTTTGTTGTTGCTGTTGTTGCTGTCGTTGTCGCGTCGGTCGATGCCTTTTTTGCCGGTTCGGAGAGGCAAACACACTTAAAACATGAGCACGAAAAACATTTACATAAAATCGTCTTAACGCATTTGCCGCCTCATCGTCATCGTCGTCTTCGCTTTTGCCTTCGCTTTGGGCCTGGTCCTGACCGGGAAGAGGACTATGGCCAAGGACACGACAGGAGGGGGAACAGTATGCGGTGCGCCTTTGGGCCAAATAAATTACAGCAAGTGTCGTTGGGCCCGTTCTGTGGCACATTTCATGGCAATTTAATATGCCCCAAAAAATGGGGCAAAAAAGACGCATCTACTCGTAGACAAATTTAATGGGCGTGGCTTAAACTTAACTGGGCGCACTTGAAGCCCTGATTGCAACCATGAATAAAAGCTTGGCCCTTATGACTAATAGCCAACTAATTGCATTTGCTGCTGGTTAAACACTCAGCGCAGTGATAACTTTTAATTTGCATTTCAATTCAATTTGGCAACACACACTGTGCAAATCTGGCTACAAATGTGAGCTTAATTAACATTTGCGAAGAATTAAACTTTCATATGTGCAAACTTAATTGAATTTCATTTTCAAATGCATTGCGTAAATAAATTTTGTTCATAGTTTTAATTTGTTGCGCATGGGGAAAACTTTAAAATCACATTTGCAGTCAACAAAACTGGCAATTGGCAGTTTTGGCCACCCAGCTTCTGACCATGTTTAATACTCGAGAGAAATCAAAAAAAACATGTACAAAAAAAAAGGAAACACATAAAACTTTACAAATTGAATGAACAAGGAAAGCTTTGAGATTGAGACTGCTGTACGATGTTTATTGTTGACTTAAATAGCACCAAATATAATTTAGCACATGAGCTCGAAATCAGGATCAGCTTTTGAGCCAAACAAACTTTTCAACAAATTTATGGAGCTTCTTCCTCGACTCAATTCGACTGGATCTGGATTCGACTCGTGCTCTTTCATACTCCAAGCTTTGGTAATTATGTAAAAGTTGTTTTTTTGTTTGTTTTTTCAGCCGCTTATATTTTTTCTACTCGTACTGTGTATGTTGGGTCAATCCCCAAGGGTCAATTTTAATTACGTTTATTCGAGATGCGAAATAAAATAAAAGTCGGGCGTGTAAAGTTTTTTGACAGGCGCCAACGAAGTGAAAATTGGTGCGGCATAATTGAAAGCTGACGCAGAAGCTGAAGTTGAAGCTGAAGAGGAAGCTAAAAGCCATGCTCAAATTGGGTTCGTATTTTGCTTGGCATTTGGGTGCATATTTAAAAATACATTGACATTTAATGGCGTGTCGTGTTATAAATATTCAGTTTTTTCTGCCTTTCGTTTCGGTTTTGTTTCCTGTGCTTTAATTTATTTTTTTTTTGTTTTTGTTATTTCTCTTTTGCTTTATTGTTAGTCGGCTCAAAGTCATTTTGAAATTCCGCTGGCATATTTGGCCGCTGGGTAAGCCTTTGACATGCCAAGACCGAGCCTCTTTTGCCCCAGAACAGATCAGAACAGTTCGTCGGCTGCTGCATACTTTGCGGTGTTTTCCAAATACCGTCAAGCCATTGGCAGCCGGCAACGCGGCGCATACTTAACAATTCATTTGCAAAATTCCTTTTTATTTTATGCATGCCAAGGCATGGCAGCAACCGCCGGGAAATGGAAATTCTCTTCAGCTCCAGACCAGCTCGGCTCCTCAACTCTGTCGCTTTTACACACTCCGTCAGTCAATATAATCATCAATCATCATAATTGAAGTGCTTCGACGCACGCATTGCGCATTGCGCATACGACCCGTTGTTCCCTTCGCACTCTTCTTCATCTTCTTCTGGCTAAGTGACTCATTTTCACAAATGAAGCGCACTCTGCTGTGTTCACTTTAATGCTTTTTTGTCAGATATCTGGCCCCTCTCATTAGCACCTCAATGAACACGCCAAGACACGCCATCAACTGTGTTTTGGAGTTGTCCTCAATGCGTTTGTCCTTGATGGTTGTCTTTGTCTTTATGTTATTATTAGAACATTTGTCGTTACTTCCTTCTTCTTTTGCCTTTGATCAGAAACAATGCGCATCAACACGTCCAACTGCAGCTGTCCTGAAATGATTGTCAAAGTTTCGCAGAACAAAGTTGAGACCGCGATAAATCCATTTCATAAGCAATATCCTTTTTGCCTACAATACTCTTCGGGCACAATAAGTGTCCTGTCTGCCTGTCTGACTTTGTCTGCGGCATTTGGGCCATTTTTATTTCATTTGACTTTATGAAATTAGTAAACGGCTGACCATTGTTGTTGTTCAAGAGATTTCTTCCACCCGAAAAGACGGAGAGTAAGATGTGTTTTTCGTTTGGCATAAATGTTAAAATATGATTTGACATTATGGCCAGGCACGCCCCAAAGACAAATGGACGGAAATGGGTCAGTCGAGGAGGCAGCTGCCATGTAGCTTTGGCATTTGTTATCCTTTTTATGAATTCGAGCATGCAATGAGGGTAACTCCTATTGTTAGCCACAATAACAACATCTCCTCGTAACAATAACAAGCGGAAACACGCAGAAGACAAACAGACAGAGAGATATATAGAAATTCGTACACAAAATTAAATGTTGAACGTCATTGGAATTTAGATTGCAAAAAGTCACAACTTCAAGATGGAATCAATTTGAGCTGCACGCTTTAAGAGCCAACTCCTAATTGTCGACTCTTTTGTTAGCCACGTGTATTTCGTGTGCCAAATCATAAAAGCCCTGGCATAAGAACGCATCCACTCAAAGAAAGGTAAGTGGCCAGGCCACAAATGGCGGCCAAGTACATGTAAAAGAAAGAAAGAAATGCCAAACAGCGAGTAACTACACTTTGGCATGGAAATAAAACTACAGCCACACCAAAAGCTTAAGTGGTCGCCGTGAAAGCCAAGCGTCGACCCAGAGAACTACAGAGACAAGTGAGAGTTTCGTAGGCTGGAGAAAGGCAGACGCTGGAAATTCGCTGTGAAAGTAAAGTCAGTCAGGCGCAAGGCAGACAATGGCGGACGTGTGAGCACAGCTGGCTGGCACTGTGCCCTGGATCCGAGGCTCTGTCTCTAGGCTGGGTTGGGTTGGGGTCCGATTCCTGTCCAGCTTCATGTCCCTGAGCTGCGATTGCGACTATATTGTCGGCGTATGCTCCACGTCAAGCCCAGTTGCTGATCATAAACTTGAAGGCACACTCTCACACACATTCACAAACACACACACACACACACACATGCACATTTTCATAGATAGGCAAATAAATAACCCAGAGCACAAGGAAAAGCTAACGCCCTTCGCACTCATCCAACAAGAACAAGACACAACATATCATTTGTTGCCCGTTGCCGTCTGCCCAACAATTCCATTGTCTGCTTCTCGCTCCATATGTGTGTTGGGCTTAGCTACCCTGTAAGAGTCGTAGAGCGAGGTATATCGGCATTGCAGAGCATTCAAAGCTGCACCAGTTGTAACTATCCATCTAAATTCTTATACTTATTCATTTCCAACTTCCTATTGTTACAGGGCTATCCTTATAAATTACTGATTTTATAATTTACTAATTTTAAAATATAATTTAGCTTAAATCTTAATTTTACGGATTATAAATTAAGCTCATTTTGTTTAATTTAATTATTTGACAAATATCATTTTAATTTGTCCCTTAATTATAGTGCGCTCCTATTGTGGTTTACAGGGTATCTCATTGTCCTGCTGTCTCAGTTGCATTCCATTTAGTTCTTTTCTGTTAGCTGTTATTGTCATTGTTCCCGTTGTTGTTCCTTCTTGCGTTGTCGTGTTTGTGGTTACACTCTGCGTGCTGTGCATTGGTCTCCTCCTCCCCTCTCCGCTCTCCCCTCTCCACCCTTGTGTTTCTCCCCTCTGTTTCGGTCCGTGTCTGTGTCTCCATCCTGTCGTTTTTTCTGCCTTTTGCCTGCGTCGCGCTGCGGTTGCTGTTCCGTGTCTATTGTGCTAATAGGCAGCGCTATCGTATTTTAACAGCTTTTATTTACACATATGTATGTGCACACACACTCACACACACACACCCTCACACACACTTTGGCAAATACGTGGCGCAAGGATTTCACTTGTTTATCATAGTTTTGCTTTTGCTGCTCTTGTTGCCATACAGCTTTTTTTTGTACGCTTTAAAGATGACTGAAAAGCGTATGATAAAACTGTGTAATTGCAGATAGAGATATCGTTAGAAACTTTGTAAGGTATATATGTATACTAACCATATGAAGAAAAGTGACCGATTTAAGAGATTATGAGATAATTTTTAAAAGGGTGTCCATTAACAGGTTAACATGTGTCAAGTCTAATTAAAAAATTGAATTTCGAATATATATTCACCATTTGTGATTCTTCGTCACTGGCGTGGATGGAGATTATGCTAATAAAAAGGAGGGCAATGATGTAAATAATCTCAGATATTAAGATAAAGATTATGAACACAAGATAATGTTATCATCTGAAATGAACTATGAACAATATGGAAATGGTATTAAGCCAGATTTAGTAAGTAGCTTAAATTGTTTTAATATAATAGTAAATATTTTTAAGTTTATCTTGTTTTCCCTTTTATTTATCAATAACTTTTGCGTTTCTTGTTTTATTATTATGGCCGAATTATTGTGACTGATGCATTGAATAATAAGTCTCAGTACTTGTAGTATCAGGAAGTATTAAATAAATAAATTAACATTGTAAAGTAGTTGAATACAGAATTCTTCAATCCTGTTTACAGGCTATCTGCCAACTGAGCTGAGTGAAATTGTTGTATTTTCCTGACTCTGATCTTAAATGCTCTCTTGTTTTTTTTTTTTTGGCACATTACTTAAATAAACCAAATGGCTTTTGGCAAACAGTTAACCCAGGTGGTCCAGGCAGTCCATTAGGAGAGGGTTCATCACTTTTCGGGTTGCTTTCGTTGTTTCACCACCTGAGCTGAGCTGGGCTGAGCTGAACCGAACTCGGGCTCCGGCTCAGACATCCACTTGTCAGTTTTAACAAGCTCCAAGGCACCAGCATCATCACAGTGTGGCAGCTCCACGTGCTGCATGTCATCAGCATGATTGGCATTTTTAAGCAAAGGCATTTTCCATTTTCCAGCTACCTGTCCTTTTTATAAAAAAAAAAACACTTTTTTTTGCGCATCAATAAAAATGTCAAAATGGCAGGTTTTATAATTGGCGATAAAATGACATCAACGAGGGACAGTGTCGGCAACAGTGACTGTAAGCAGCCAGCAGCCAGTGTCCATGTTCCGTTGTCTTGTTGGGTGTGTGGCAGCTGTGGCACTGACAATCTCTTGCAACACATCAGCCGCATCAGCAGCAGCTGCAACTTTTTGAATTCTTAAATTTGAACATTCCAGAGATACGAGTACGAGTACGAGTATCTACTCAATTCCGGCCAATAAATGGCAATTGGACTACAGTCAATAAAACGGTTAATGGTCATCATTTTGCTGAATGTTGAATGCGAATCAGCTGCGTGCAACATTTGACTTTTAAGTGAGCTATAGCAGTAACTAACGACTAGACACGGCGTAAAAGTTTCCGTGTCTGATATGAAGAGAAAACATTTGCGTGGCAACGGAAGTTGCAAGTAACTGAACTTCCCGATGGGCGCCAGTAAACTGTAATAAACACTAAATGGCGGCAACGGCAACAGCAACAGCTCGAGGAAGCTGCACATTTAACGTGCCTCGTGCCAGCGCCATTTGACTGACAAATGTGGCCTGGCCGGCAAACAGAGCGTCCAGGAAATGGCAAGGAAATTAAAACAAATATAAAATGCCAGCTCTCCAACTAGGCAGCCATTGGAGCAACAACAACAACAAATACGAGTACGAGGGGAAAGGTTGAGTCTTGGGAAAGCCAAATGAAAATAAATATGGCAGAAAACTTTGCCCGCAGCCCAGGCAAACCCAACCAAACCAAACCAAACCAAACCAAGCAAAGCAACTCACTGAAAGTCCGCCAGGAGGCATTTAAATGTGAGCAGCAGAGCAGTAGTTAAGCGGAATGCGGCAAAAGGCGCATCTCTTTCCCCATAAAAGTCAACAACTTTCGCTGCCTGACGACGCTGATAAAGGGCAGTCGACCAAGTTCCCAATCCCCTTTTTGTCGATTGAGTTACGCGTAATCGTTTCGAGTGCTTAAAAATTAAATTAAAAATTTATTTACTTTAAAAATGGCTACGTCTATGGCTGCGTCAGCTTATCAGTGTAAGACGCAAACACACACACAGAGAGAGACACACGCACAGCAGCTGCGCTGCCAAAGGCCATAATAAACCGCAGAGTGATAAGAAATCGATTTGTCACCAGGACGTGAGACTCAATTGGCGCTTAAGCAAACAAAAGCCAACGCGAACGCAGTCATGAGGGCATAAATCACGCGCTCACATACCAATACATAAACACACTCAGACAGAGAGAGCGAGAGAGAGAGAGAGAAGCACGAAGCTACACAGAAAAAAAATGCTAGAATTACGGAATAAAATCAATCCCAGATGGTGTCAAAAGTTCAGTATTCTCAGAATTTCTAATATCAAATACGAAATACTTGACCCAAGTACAATTTCTCAATTTCTTCATCGCAAAAATTTTGATTAACGAAGATTTTTAAGAATTATTTCGGTAAAATCAAATGTCTTAGGCTTTCTTGACAATATTAATGCTGAGTGGTTGCCATTTTATCCGCATATTGTGTTAATTTCACAATAATATTAAATTAAAAAATACATCAAGAATTTTAAACTTGAGTTTCAGAATATTTTTTTTTTCTGTGTACACACACACATTCGCAGAGGGGTGCAGCTGTTCGCATTGACACAAAGGTGGGTGTTCTCTGTCTGTCTGTCTGTCTGTCTGTCTGTTTGTTTGTGCGTGTGTTGTGACACATTTAAGTTTATTACAGTTACTCCAGCGAGTTGTTTTGAATCAAATCCCCAACAAAATACTCAATGCTTTTGTGCGAAATGTGCGCAACTGAGATTTGAATTTACTTGTAATCACAGAAGGGGCGACAATGAAGAAATTGAAACAAATTTTTAAGTCATGCCCCCACCTTTAAGCCAAGTAAAGCCCCCCTAGACTAGAAGACACCCAAAAAGGGGGAAAATTCAAGTGTTTTGTGCTTTCTTTTAGGCCCAGTTTGAATGGCAGCAATCTTCAAAGCGCCTTGATTTCGCAGGTGCTGCTTCTGTTGGTTTGTTGATTTATGTTCGATTCACAAGTAAATCCCTCAGTGAAATATAATTTTCATGTGTTTATTTCTGCAAAATTTGCTGTCGATCATCAACATCAAGTCCCACGAATTTGACAGACTTATTTGCTTTCGCTTTACTTCGCTTCACGTGACAACGCATGTCATGTCAGAGTTTCCTCTTGGTATTGGAATTGTAGTGTCTGCCCAGGTAGTTAAAAATAAAGTAAACCTAAATCTAGCTTGCGTCTTCCTCCTACTTTCAAATGCCCCTCTCTGCTTTCTTTCACCATGTTTCGTGCTTCTTCAGTTCCCCAGAGATGTCGAGCTATTTGTGGTGGCTGCTTCTGTTTTTAGCTGTCGATTTAAACTTTCTATGCCCTAATGAGGGGTATTTCAGTTATCTAAAGCATTTGCGTTTGAGTCTTTTATTAAAAATATTTTAGCTTTAAAAGCTTACAAATATAAAAGGTCAATTTGAATTTACTTTCTCTGAATATGATTTTGTTTCAATATTTTATCAACGTCTTTTGAAAAAATATCATTGACTGATTTTTTATTTTACTGTATTTAAAATTAAACTTCCAAAGAAATACTTTTATTTTATTCAAATTATTAAATTTAATTGATTTTTTTTAAATTGTCATAAGTATATATCCGCTATTTCCGATCCTTCGTATTATTACCTCTTTTGACTTTAACGTGTTATTGACCTGTATTTATCATAAAGTGTCAATTGATTTTACAAATTTATTTTACTCAAAGTTACTATTGATTTTGAAAGAGTGTTTGAGCTTAGTTGCTACATCCTAATCAATTCCTTTCAGTCCTGCGAGCTATGTCCTTTCTGACTGCGGGTTGTGCTCTGTCCGCAGTTTGTATTCGTCTTCTGCCACTTCCACTTCCACTTCCACTTCCTGCTGTTTCTGTTGCTGTTTCTCTGACGGTCTCGAAGGTAATGTTTTTTGCCTCAGCTGCACGTGAAATATTTTCGACAGCCACAGAGTAAACAAGCGCTTACATTAACTTTCGCTTACTTTATGTGTACAAGTGTGTGTGAGAGTGTGTGTGTGTTTGGGTATGTGTAAAAGCGCACACACTCTCAATTTAAATGCTTGATTTCACTTTATTTCGACTGCGATTTCAATTTAAATTCCATGAATTTCTTTTTCGCTTCAACGTCTTTTACTTAATCCTGAGCTTGGCTTTTCTTTTGCCCATAAAAACGAATGGATTCTGGTGATTTTAATTTTTAATTTGGGATTTGCGGCTTGCCAAACTGATTTAGTCATGTTGTGCGATTTCTTAGTGCAGCAGCACAAAAATAATTGTATTACTTTAATTAAAAATGCAATGGGAAACATGTCGAAGCGGTCAACCAGAGGACGGGACAAACCCTTTTCTTAAATTCTGAATCACCCTTCAAGTGGGTAAAAAGAAAGTGAATGCTTTAATTAACTTTTGTTTACACAGCCGCCCAAAAAGTTTTTCATTTGCTTTAGCTTCGCTCGAAAGCTGAATGAAAACTTCAAGCGTTTTACAGCTAAATCTGCCCGTTGCCCATGTATGTATGTGTGTGGCCATTGCTTTTTCGCGGCACTGTAGAGTCGCCGTCAAATGTAGACAAGGCTTTTTGTGCTGTGCCAAAGTAAACTGCGTGGTCCACAGTAAAATAGATTGTTGTTTGCTTTCAATTTACTAGCCCGCCATCTCAATCCGCATTCACATTCAAAAGTCCAAATCTCAAACGCAATCACAATCGCAATCCTTTGGCACGTCAACGCACCCCAGAGTAAATATTTGCCTTTTAGTTATTACCATTTTCATGCCAACAGCTTCTTGGCCGTCCTCTCTCTCTCTCTCACTCTCTCTCTTTCTTGACTCTCTTGGCTGCCTGATGGCTCTGTTCTGTGGCAGCTTTTAAGCTTGGATCGCTGGCAATATATAAACTGCACATTTTAGCGATTCGCTGTCAAATAGCTGCAACTTTCAGCTGTTGTTCACCGAGCTACGCAAATTCCCCAAAGCTGCCAAAAACGAACAACAAAACGAAAGCAAAAATGTATGAAAAGTGATTGCATTGTTTCGCACAAAAGTATGCAAATGTCAGCAGCTGCATTTTTATGACTTTACCAGCTCGAAAAAAGCGAGAAGTTTGATGCGACAAGGCAATTGGTGCTTTGGATGTGCTCCACTGCCAACTCGCTAGTTTAAACTTTCTTTTTTATACCCTGGGTATAATAATCCTGAGCAAAGTATGAAACTGTTTGTACAAACAAATCTCTGATATGGTAAGAGCTAGAAGCACTAAATGTGGTAGCAAGTCAAAATTATTCATATTTCACAAAAAAAAACAAAGTTTGTATAAATTACAAGATTAAATTTAAAGATATAGTATAGCATGTATGATATTTATGTGAGGTCCGATCTACAAGAGTATTATCCCAATCGGAATAATAAATAATTACACAATGAGATATCTATCAGCAGCGTATCTCTTAGTTGGACACTCCCGATTATACAATAGCTTTTCAACTTGTTCCTCCATTTATCTTTCCGTTTTTTTATGTGGAAATTGTTTCATTAGTCTAATACTAAAACGGAATTTGTGCAGTTTCCGAGTTGCGTAATAGTTAAAGGCCGCTCATTAAGAGCTTCAAAGGTCAGGAAATGCACTGACCCCAGCACTCAGCACCCAGCAAGTACTGGCTCTGTATGCTGCAAGTTGTGGGCATGGGTGTTTCACCACTTGAGCGGTAACCGAGACCATTTTGGTATATTAGCGGTTGCCATTGCTGCCGCTGGCATTGCAGACATTATCGCAGCGATGACGTGACAAGACGTTGGCAAGCCGAGGAGGAAAAGGAGAAGGAGAAGAAGGCAGAACCAGCAGAGGACACTGCCAACGATAGATAGTAAGGGACAAGAGGCAGACAGTTGGCCAGTCTGCGACCGAGTCACGACCATAACTAGCTTTCGGTCTGCGTTTTGCGTTTAAACAAAGTGACAGCAACATGCCACTGCTGCTGGTGGCACATAGCAACAGCAGCAACAACAACGACAGCAGCGACATCAACATCCTCGACATAGATAAACAAGCGTCTGTTGCTGTTGTTGTTGCTGTTTTAGTTGCTGCCATAACCGCACATATCGCTCATAAACACGGCTATAAAAGTAACACACAAACAAACAACGAAACAAATATGTGATAAAGTGAAAAGGAACAACTAAATATACGAGTACGAGTGCTCATAGTCATTTTGCAATTTAATGGCCCATCGGAAGCGGGAACTAAGTAAAAACTTTGCTCACTCGCCGCCATCAAAACGCAGTAAAAAGTTGCCACTAAAAACTTATCCTAATTTTCTGCATCAAAATCATTGCAAGTTAAATGGACTTTTACTTATTTTCTTGTTCCCAAAAATGATTCTAAAACGTACCCGGGCTATTTTATGACAGCTCTTGAGAGGTTTATTAGTACTCGGTGTACACAGGGCGTATGTGTAATGCGATTTACACTGCATGTGGCACTGACTGCCAACATGGCTACAAGCTTTGGCCTAATTGTCAACACTTCCGCTAATTAAACGCACTACAACAATACAAAAAAAGAGGAAAACAAAACGAAACAAAACGTAGGAAACTGAAGAGATTATTGCATTTGCTGCTTTTTTTGCTTTGACTTTGGCTTTCCTTTTCTTTCCATTTGTGTGCCGATAAACGTTTACCGTCATTTAAGGAGCAACAACAACAATAAACTGCTGCATCAAAAGTAAATGCACAAATAGACAGAATAGTAGAGGCAACTCTATAGCTCATCATCATCCGCCTCGATGTGGAAGCGATTTGAGCGGACAGCAGGACAACAGACAAGGAGACAAGGAGAGAAACAAACGCTGGCAGCGTATTCCTAGCATTTAGCTTGTCTACTTTTTTTTTTGGGGCCAGCTAAAAGAAAAGTCAGCTCTATGCTATGGACTCTCTTTGTCTTTCCTCTCTCTCTCTCTCTGTCTCTCTCTTCCCTTCGCCAGGACATAACAATGCAGACACGCAACGCAGGATGCACGCTTTATTTGCCTTAAACAGAGCTCGCCGCATTTGTTGTTGTTGTTGTTGCTTTTGCTTATTGTTTGTTTCGCAGAAAGTAGGCTACGTCGTCATCATCGTTGTTGTCGTCAGCCTCATCATCGTCCCCGGGCCATCTCCTGTTCAAATTAAACTGAAAGTCTTGTCCGCTTTGCAGACAACGCAACGTTGTCTGGCCAAGCCGATCCCAAGACGACGCCCCGACGCCCAACGGCCTCCCATCCCAATCCCCAAAGGCCTCAACAATGTTATGAGGCAAAGTGGCAGCAGCACTTTTTCTAGAGCACTCGGACCCATCCCATCCCAAGCATCCCATGCCTTGTGAATGTTGTAATTAAACTTTAAGGATTGTGCAAAGTTTAGAACAAGTTGGAGAAAGCGAGAACGCAGAATGAGAAAACAAAAGAAATAGCAAATGGCGTTCAGCAAAAAGGCTGAAACAAAATGCTTACATGCTCTATATATTGAGAGCAGGAGAAGACCAAAAGCAAAACCCGAGCCCGTCCCAAGAACGGTCAGCTGTAATAATCGATAGCTGTGAAACTTTTCCGCACAACTGTGACACTGATGGGTTAAGCTCGCGCTTAATGCCCGTCTAAGTTGACACAAGCCGCCAACGTTAAAATGAAGAGAAACCCAACTGGAGTGGCCTCAGCTGACTGGAGCTGACTGAGCTGACTGAGCCGACTTGGCCAAAACTCTCAGCTGAGAGAGAGCTGAACGAGTGTGAGAGCCCGGCAAAAGTTCTTCTGTTGATTTATTAAATTAATTGCTGCCACATGCAGCTGCCCTCCCACCTTCATCATTTCCAACGATGTTAGCATTTATTTATCTTTAATTTAATTTATACGGAACGCCGCAAAACTTTTTTATGACAACATTCAAACGACCATGAGAGCCGCCTTCTTCCCTCTGAAAACTTTAGCAATAACCAAACAGGTAGTAAGAGAACAAGGCTCGTATTGAGTACATATATTATACATTTTTCTGATAGTGCACATTTTTGTAAGGAAACATTCATTTTATGCCTACGAGAGAAAACATTTTTAAAAAGATAATATTTGGTTAAAATGGAAAGAAAACATACAAAATCTCACTCAACTTCCATTCTGGTTATTCTGAATTCGAAAAAACAACAACACTGTAAAGAAATATTACAATACAAGCTGGAACTATCTTTACATTAAATAAGGAATATTTTTGTATTTCACTGGGAATTTGAATATACGCACACAAGGAATTCACCATAAAATTGCTATGCAATGAATTTAAATAATTAATATGAAATGCAATACTTTGGTAATTTCCACATAAATAGTTTTCTATGTATTGTGATGATGTTGTTGTTCTTGTTGCTGTTCTTGCACCCGGAAATTGAGTACAACTTGCGATATGTGAGAAAGAGATGGAAAGATGATGGCACAAGGCAAAGGCAAAGGCAAAGGAGAAAAATGAATTGCCACACTATGTACGTGTTGCTGTTCCACACAATTTCCGGAGGGGCGATACGAATACGAGCACATCCTGCTGCTGCTGCTTCTCCTGTTGCTGTTGCTGCTCCTTCTCAGTCCACCTCATCACTCAGAGCCATAGTCGGAACGAAGAAAGGCGAGGACATGACATCCAATCGTTTCGCACACTTTTACAATTGATTTAGCTTGGTTGGCAAAGGAATACCACTAAACGAGAATGTGTACACAGAATGTGCACAGAAAAAAAAAATCATTCGATAATTTAAGTTTAAAATTCTTGATTTGATCATGTGTTTTTTAGAAATTATGGTTTAATTAACGCAATATGGGATTAAATTCAAGCATTCCTTTGAAGCAATTTGGGTTTGATTTTATTTCGGAATTTCCATATTTTTTTTCTGTATATAAACTCGTGTGTAGGAGAGTGTTGTCGTGTCCAGATTGGTTGGCGTTTCAACTGCTTAAGGTGTTGGCCAACTTGGGGCATTTAATGGCATTACAATTTGCCTTTGTTATTGCTGCTTCAATGTGAGGCTAAGAAAAATGATGCCACAAAACCCCACGGTGTGAAATGCTCATTTATTTCAAGAGGAAGGACTGGGAAGTAGGGGGAGTAGGAGAGTAGGACATGGAGTAGGGTAAGCCCTCAGAATATGTTGCACGTTTAACGTTCGCTTCAGAATTTATTGCTGGGTGGCTGCGCGGTTGACAGTCAAACCCATAAAAACTCACTCTGGTTGAAGGGGGTTATTTTTTTTTTTTTGACCTGCCTCTAAGGGGCAGCTGCCAAGGGCCATGTGGCATGTGGCACGCAGTTCTGAAGGAGGCTGACCGTTTATAGCGTTTACAGTTACTTAATTCTTTTGCATGAACTTGCCACATAAAACAATAATAATTGCACACCTTTGCAGACACTTTTCTAACTTTCCTCTCTCTTTCTCTCTCTCTCTCTCTCTCTCTCTCTCTCTCTCTCTTTCGTTGCAGGTACGTGTTGTTGAAAAAGGCATTTTGATTGCTGGCAACTTTTGAAAATTTCTTTAAACTTTCAAAACTGCTGCCATTACAGCAAAAAACCCAACACAGCACAGCACATTTTGGCCATGGCTCAGCAGCAGCTGTTGACTTTTATTGTTGTTGTTGCTGTTGTTGTTGTTGTTGCTATTGTTGTTGTTATTGTTACTGCCGTTACGCGCGTTGATTGTATTATGAGTGACGTGTACCGCAAAAAAGCTTTTAAGTCATTAATTTCATTTGGAGTGCCACACTCAAAGGATTTTAAAGTGCACAATTTTTGATGCAAAGCCAAACGATCATCAACATGCCATTAAGGCGCTAAAACTAGGGAATATAATATATACTTATAAAGTATATAATATAACTCTTTAGATATACAAATGGCTTCATTAGACGCAATGACTTTGCTCGAGCTGCGTGAAAATATCAGAGCAAAATAAATCTGCTAATAACTAAGATTTATGCAAAAAAAAACACACACACACACATATCCGCATATCTTCATCCAACTGAGGCTAAAAAGCAACCATTTAAAACCAGCCGAGATAAAACCACAAGAGAAAGGCACATTTTCAAAAAGTATGTGTGTGTGTGTGTGTCTGTTTGTGTGTGTGGGAAAATCAGAAAACACAATCTGCATTCAAATGAATCAAATAAATTAGTTTGGCAATTCTGTAGCTAAAGCATTTTTCTAGCAACCTCAAACTCAGTCTCTCAGTCTACGCCTCATTGTGGGCGTAGCTCACTATATACATATGTATATATATGTATATATTCTATGTATCTGTTGCTGCGGCTGTTGGCAAAACTTTTGCCTTATTTGATTAAATAATTTCCACTTAACTTCTTACTTTAACCCCGTCGTCAACTTGCGCCTCGCCCAGGGCAAAAAGGACTAAGGCCAAAAAGTCAGAGAATGTATTCAAGAAGCCAATGTACAAGTCTATGTATGTTAGTAATTAAAAGCAACAAATTCATGCACACACACACACACAGATTCGTACACACGCACAACAATTTAGCTGGCAAATTAGTATGGCAAAAACTTAATCTTTGGCCCGCAGGCCAAGCAAACATCAACAAGCAACGAGTAGACGAGAAAGAAAAGGTATTTTAACCATACAAAGCGTTCACAATGAATGACTTTTGCCATAAACAACTAGCATTCATTGTCCACATGAGTGTATGTGTATGTATATTTACATACTTAGTAAGTTGCAGTGCAAAAATATATATGAAGCAACTCCTTTTATATCCAACTACGTTTTCGTGGGCCAAACAAAAAAAAGTACCATTCACTCAGGCCAGCGCCAAATGAAGTGGCCCAGTGGCTTCAGTCTCATGACAGCTAGATTTACAGTGTGGTCATATATATTACTTCAAACGCAAGTCTACACTGCGCGAAATGGTTAAGCACCTTAAAAATTTAACTTTGATGGAAATAAATTACAACTGACTACACAGAAAAAAACCGGTATTCTGGGATAAAATCAATTATAGCTTCATAATTTATATATTTATTTAATGTCTACTAAGAGCAGATGACAAAAATTACGATTCAATTATTTAATCAAATTATTTTGAAATTATATATAAATTTAGATTTCAACTAAAAAAATAAATAAAAAACAAATTATATAGTAAATATTCCAATACCGAACGAGGTTTAAAAGTTCGGTTATCTCGCAATTTCTTAAATTAAGTACGAAATTTACTTGATTGAAATACGATTTTTCAATTCCTTCTCTTCAACTATTTTTATTATTATTATGCCTATACGAATTTTTTAGTGAAATAAAATGTTGTAGGCCTTTTTGATTGATTTAATGCCTAATGTTTGCCATTTTATACACAAATTGTTTTAATTTAATATTAATAGCCTGAATACATACTCAATAATTTTAAATTGGTATTTTAAAATGATTTTTTTTTCTTTGAATGAGTATTTCTTTCAGTGTATATGACAGGCACAAGACAGAGTAGGATATAAATATCTGGGTGGCGCCGTTTGGCTGCGAGTGCACAATGTGGAAACAGGGTTAAAGCAACGAAATTCAGGCAGAAATAGAGAAATAGAGTTGAGGCAGCTACGAGTATTGGTAATGAAGGGGGCGGCGAAGGGGGTCTTAACATGGATGGGTTCGCAAATTGTATTGTTTCTGTGTAAATTAGTTCATTGTGCCAGTGCGTGTGTGTGTGAGAGTGTGTCTGATGTGTGTGTGTGTGTGTGTGTATCTGTATTATATCTTCAATTTGGACGACGTGTTCGGTCCTTTTAATTTGCATGTTTTATGTTCACTTTATGAGATTTGAGTTGGTCTTGTGGTTTAGCATAAAATATTAAACCGGCCACATGTGTGTGCGTTGTGTGTGTTGCTATCATAATTTATCGTGTGCCCTTTTCGTATGGGTTCCCTTCCTGCACATACTTTCAATTTGAGTTTTTGCCTGACGTTGCCACAAATCTCGCTCATGTTTTCTTTCCTTTCCATTCCTTGCCTTTTCTTTTGTTCTTGTTGCTGTTTTGTTTTGTTATTTATTTAATTTATTTATTTATGTCGCTCACTAAAACCACTTTAATCAGACCCAAGCGACATGGCCAGCTCATCTGGCCTAAAAATTAAGCCCACACTATAAGCCATGATTGCCGAACGGCCTGAAACGGCTGACATAACCGGCAGTTACTAAGCCGTTTAGTTATAAGCCGTCAACACGCACGTCGTCTAATGACATCCCGTCAGTCGGTCACTTGCTGAACTGATTTTATTTATGGCCCTGTTTTATGACACATTTCGCTTAGAGCCAACTGGCAAAGCACATGCAAAACTCTGGCAAAAACACAACAAACAAAAGCAGAGCTGCCCCAAGAAACACATTTAATTCTTATTTATAAACATGGCCAAAACATGCCAAATTAGTGGCCCATTGGAAATTTCTTATTGCAGCTGGAAGTTGGGGAATTGCGTGTGTGTGTGTGACTGCAAACATATCAATAATTTAAGACAAATTCCATTTGGAGCTATACATATTTATAGATGCAAAGCAAAAACAAAAGCTTTGTGGTCACATTCAGCTACGTGCAAGTGTACAAGGACATTCAGCAGGATAAAGGAGGGAACAGAGAACAGGAAATGAGTTGTAATCGAAGCACATGGTAAACTCTTTACACCGACATAAAGAGCGAGCGAAAATACGTGCGTGGCATGATACATTGTAATTGAGGCAGACAGACATCAGAGAGACAGAGAGACATTGAGACTGACAGACGGATAGATGAACGAACGAATATATGGATGGATTGTTGCATGAAACTGATGATGAGAGAGAGTGCGAGGATGTGTCGATGGAACAACAACACATCCTGCTGTAAAACAAACAAACATATAACACAGCATGGTCTTTGCTTTTCCACTGCGATCCTTTTGGTAGGATGGGGCCAATAGCAATCAACTGGAAAATGCAGCAACAATGACATACTCTTTGTCTCTCTTTCTGCTGATATGAGTGCAAGTGAAGTGCGATCCAGTGCAACAGAGCTGAAAGCATAGAAGATGCTAGCACAACAACAACGACAACAACAGCGGAAAAACAACTATGTAGAGATGGCGCATGTTTTCAACGACTGTCAACTGAAATTGCTGTCAGCATTGCGCTGTGTCTCCTTCACCAAAAAAAACCAACGAGAACAGACAGATGAGCGTTGCTTATACACGCGGCGCTCATGGGGAACTCGACAAAACCGACAGACAAACCGACGGACAGACGCGAGCACGTTACCATAAATCTGGAAATGAAATAAGTGTACACTCGTGTATATTTGACATTTGGTCACTCAAACTCAAAACGATTGCGAACGAGTATATTCCACAATTCGATCTCCCTCCATTTCTCCCCTCTCTCTCACTCTCTTCTTCCTTATCTTGTTGTGTGCCCGCATGACCAGCAACGTGAACTTGAAGGACTTGCGGACAGCACGTATAGCATTTAAGTGTCCCTATGTGTCTCTCACTCTACCCAAGTGTGTGTGCGTGTGTGTATCTGTCACAAACACATGCGTCAATTTAATAACCACAAAACAAGCAAGGGAAATAAGTAGAACAAGAAGAAGAAGAAGCTGAAGCTTGCGAATGACCAAGCAAAACACCCAAATAAATGAGATATTACCAATTTGTATTGAATGCCTTAAATGACATAATGGCCAAGGCAGTATCTTATATATTGATGTTGTTGTTCTAGTTGTTGTAGTGCTTATCGGGACATCAACTGATTGTTGTAGTTGTTGCCAGCAATCATTTGTGTTGTCCCTAAACGCAATTAGGAGAGCACAAAGCAAACACTTGCAAGTCATTAACCGTGTCAAAGGCGTTGCAAATCCATTACCTTTATTAAGTATACGTCGTGTGGACACATGACAGGCAAATAGCAATAAAGGAAATTAACATGAAGAAAAGGAAGAACAGATAAGTAGATCAGATGCCACATTTAGATTAAATACAGCTTTACAGGATCTATGAATCTAAGGATAAAACGGAGGATAAAACGGAAAATCATGAAACATTAAGTATACGCCGTGTGAAGCCAGCAAATTGCAATGCTGAAAATTAACATCAAAAAGTAAAGAATAGATAATTACGATATGTCCAAATATCCTATTCAGATTACAGGGTGCTAAAACTTGAAGAGACGTGTCAAAGCATTTACCTTATATTAAGTATACGTCATGTAAACAGCAATAATATTTTTTTTAGGAAATTTATAAGTAGTTATTGCTTAAAGATATATATATCGACAAAACGCTGTCTTTTTTTTACCTTTTTATAAACTCTTTTCACTGATTGGATTTACATCACTAACTTTAAGAATAGAAAGAACTTGATAATGTAGAAGAAATATACCACAGAGCATTAGGAAATCCCTACTAGGGATAATCACCTGAGAAGTGATAGATTAAAAAAAATAACACATACACCCCACCACAGCAATATTTTTTTTACAGGGTATAAGAACCCAAAGTACTCGCGATAAAAGAGAAATATGTCAAAGCCTTGCATTCCATTTCCCCAACACATTGCTAAATGGACAAAACATGTGCCGTACCGAACTGCGAGCAAGGTCCTTCATAGCATGAATTAAATGGACTACAAAAAAAAAAAAACAGAACAAAAAACAAAAGAAAAAACAAAACAATGCGGCAACTGGCAACTCGTAAAGCAACAGGGACAGAGAAGCAGGAGGAGATCAGGGAGGAATCGCAGCAGCAGCAGCAGTAAGAGCAAAGGAAATTCGTACACAAATTGTAAAGAAATAAAATTTTAGTATGCGCATATTGATTTTATGATCAGAAATAACTACGCATAGCAGGCGCAAGGGTAGCTAGAGTGCTGGGAGGGGTAGGGGGCATTAGGGGCTAGGGGGTACGATACATTTCAAAAAGTGCAAAGCAATCACGAGCCTGTCTATGTAACGGCGTCTGTGTTTGTGTGTGCGTCTATGGCAGAGTAATGTTAAATTGCTGGGCATGAAAACGAAATAAAAAAGCGACGCGGACAGACAGACAGTCAGACAGACTGTTCTATCTATTCTGTCTGTATTACGATTTCAAGTTCCAGTTCCATGGCATATTTCCGACGCTCCTCCGGCTGACAGGCTGGCGACAACAGTAAAGTATCTGCCGGCCATACATTTGACAGTTGTAATAAATTTTTTGTGTTCGCATTTCTAACGTCCTTTCTCCTTTGTGTTTGTGTTAGCATTTTCCACGCTTCTGCTTTTCTTTTTTCTAGGCTCTACTCTCACATCTGCGTATATCTGCGAATATGTTTCGTTTAATGCAAATTGATTGGGCGCACAATGTCAGCCATAAATATTTGTGAATTCGCTTGATTGCATCGTGTCAAGTTCAAGGCAACAACAATAACAAAATGAAAGATTTCTTTAATGCTAAAGGCGAGCCAAGTTTTAATCTCATTTGCTCATTTGCCACATTATACGCTTCATAAAAACTCTATAATCCAGTAAACCTTCTGTTTCGCATTCTATCAGCAAGACAACAAATACTTCAACTGCCAAATAGACAGCAGGCCCAATAATAAAAAAAAGGCGCACAAAATAGCAAAATAGCTTCGGCCCAAAGAAATCCAATGTCGAAATGTTGTAACTGAAACTGAGACGAGTAGAGAGACGAGAAGAGAAGGCGAGACGCCTCAAATGTATGCCACAGAATGTTGTTTACAAATCTCTTCAGCAACGCCCACAAATTTGTATGCAAGGCATTGTTGTTGCTGGTCGCCTTTGGCATGCGGTTCAGAGGTTGTAGATTTCAATATTTACTTAGCCAAAGCATCATTGGGTGGTATTTTGGTAAATACAAAACTTTCTGCTGAGACCGCTTAATGATAGCTTAAAGTTTTTCGTCGGCGATTGTTGGCTTTATTAAATTAAATATGGCCAAGAGGCTGGCCAATACAGCACAGCTGACATAGTAGGAGCGGCCAGCGACCGCCATAAATCGACACTCTGTCCACTAGAGACTGGACACTGGACACTGGACATTGCCATAAACTATGACTGGAAGATGCCGCCCTTTAGCACATGTCCGAGCAACCACTTGAGAGCAGTTCCGGCCTCCACTTCAACTTGCCTCGAATCTCGTGTTGCCTACAACGACTTCAAGTGTTTGTGTGTGTGTGTGTGTGTTAGCAGAGTAATAATTATGTCACTCTTGCTTAGATCCTTGCCAGACATCGCCAGCTGTCGCACACTTTAACAGTAATTTGAACTTTAACTTGACTTTAAATGCGGCCAGCAAATGTTTTTTCCACACCCGACAAGGACCGACTTTACTGTCCTTTAAATGACATTTGCGGCAACTGCAATGAAGTTTTCACCCTAACAAAATTATATACAGAGCAGGAAAATCTGAGCGAAAAAGAAAAGTGTCAAATAAGAAACTAAATCGCATGTCCGCCACGCCATTTCAGAGCTGACCCTTTTGTGTATTTGTATTTTTGGCAAGCAACTTAAATTGACGGCTGCTCGTCTTTTTTTTGGGGTGAAGGGAGTGGCAACGGGAGTAGAGGGTGGGGTGTGGGATGCGATGGAGTGGGAATGTAGGGGAGTTACGCGAACGGCAATAATGTTGTTCCATTGGGGTCGCTACACGCTCCAGGGCGGCATTTAATTACGCTCGTGTTCGTTGTAATGAGGCAAATTGCTTTTTGCTGTCAATTAAAGTAAAGTTTTCCCTTATAGCTGGCAACGCCAACGACGACGACGTCGACGACGACGCCGATGTTAAAGGCGACGACGTTGCTGCCATTAGGGCCAATCAAATGTTGAAGCCAAAGGATGAGAATGCCAACGTGCAGTTGAGATTTTTGTGGTAATGCCATTTGTAAAGTAAACTCATTGCTATCTCTATATCTCTCTCTTTCATCCTCTCTCTCTCTCTTTATCTTTCTCTGTCTCTATATATGACACACTTAAAGCCTAGCAACCTACTCACAGGCAGCTCGAATTTCAAAGCGCCTTTTAAGACCAATTCCATATGCCGATGGTTGCCATACTTCCGTTTCCGGATTGTGGTTTTCGCGCCGCGTTCTAGTTTCGCCAAAAACTGACAGTAAATGCGTGTGTTAGCGTGTGTGCGTGTGCGTGTGTGTGCTTGTGCTTGTGTGTGAGCATGTGTGTATATGCAGCGTCTTAGAACACGTTTGTAAACATCTTAAATGTGCTTTTAATGAGCAGCTTCCCCCTAACTGAAGCAGCCAAGTCAAAGACAAGGCAGACAGACAAGCGGCAAGGCTGCACTGAGTGAAAAATCAGGTACTGTCGGTCTTCAAACATGAATTTCTTGATCGAAAGTGTGAAATTCTAAATTTAAGAGCGTTCTTGGAATTCTTGATTGATATGAAGAGCGCTCGAATATGTCAAGCACGTTTCAGGATTGTATTAGGAATTTACTCTTAGGTGAATTTATTTTTAGAGCGAATAGTCTCTCTATCAAAAACTTAATAATCAGGCCTGTTCCGGTTTTCACTTTTTATTTTTTAGCATTTAGTGAAATGCATTTATTCACTTTGGATTTAGACTAAGTATTTAAAAATTATCGGTTTTCACTTTGTCGGACTTAAAGTCATCAACTCAAAGTCATATCAGCAAAATCTTACCGAAAGTGAAAACCGGAACAGGCCCGATTATATTTGTATGTGTAATAAGTATTATGATCATTTTTCTGAGTGTACCAGGCAGCTTCCGTGCATTACATTTGTTTTCGCCCCTTCTGTTCCACACGTTTGTCCTTCTGTCCGCACGTCCTTCTGTCCGCCTGTCCTTCTCTCCTTCTGTCCATTGGCTTGTCTTGTGCACTTGTAATCGTTTGCCAGTGCGTTCGCTCATTTGCTGGCATCGTTGGCACTTTTGAAGACTGCGCTGTTGCCGTATTTTAATAACGTTAATTAGTGTTCTAATTAGTTGTTGCTTTAGTTCGCATTTAATTCGCGCATGCTTAACGCATTTAAAACAAGGTATGTACTATATGTGTGCAAATGAGCACTTGTATTTCAAGTGGCAATTGCTATAGTCGAAGTTGCAGCCAATTCCAGCTGCATGCAATGCACCACTGACCCCGCTTCAATTTGTGGCCACATCGTTATCGTGAGCGCTGCCGTTTAAAAATTAATGAAAATTTAAATAAAATAATTACCAGAATTTTACATAACAAAACGAGTGGATTCGCATTTTAAAAGGCAGTTAAATATTCCCTTCTTTGGCATGCGTGCCACCTGCACATTTGTTACTATGTGAAAATGTGGAACATATCGCGAAATAAAGCTGCAATTAATTAGCCATTAAAATGGGACACACAAACATAAGAAAATATCTTGTGTGTGTGGGAAATAAAAATGGCAATTGTTGCTCTTTTTAGTGGTTGGAAATGTTAATCAATTTACGTTGATTCACGATTGACAACGATACAACAATGCATTTAATGTCATTAACTAAGAGCCTTAAAATAAAAGTAATGCATATACGTAAATATATTTAATTCTTTCGAACTGTTTGGGGTGGGAAATGGGAAAGGTGGAGCTATAAATTGACCGGCAAATGCTTTCGAATTATACAATTTACAATCGCAATTTCAATTAAGCGGCTGATGCATTGCAAGAGTTACGAATTAAACTGATGTAAATATAACGATGTAATCAATACAACGAAGATTGCATACGCTATCGTTTGTTTAAATTACTAAATTTAATTATTAATTATTAAATATTAAGAGAACAGTGCATAGATTACTGAATTTAAAATAAGTTGTGTTCTATTTTTCGGTTTTTCGCTTAAGTTTTCTTAAAAAAAAAAAATAAGAGAAATATCAGTTTATAATCATTTAAATGAATCCAAAAAAAAAGATTATATTATACAACATTTTTTTAATTATGTATTAAGGACATTATTGTTAAATTAACACAATATGCGGATAAAATGGCAACCACTCAGGATTAAAATAATTAAAAAAAAGCCTACAAGTGCTCCGATAATCAAAATATTTGCGAATTTAATCCCTAAAGAGTATGTATGCAGAATGCTATGCGAAATATGTTTTTAAATGTCATTTTAACACTGCCACAACGTTTGTTGTGGTACAATTACAAATATTGAAATTCAATAATGCACCTCTTTGTGCCATAAACGTTTTTATTTCCTTTATGTATTTAAGGCCATAAATAATGGCCAGACCAGGCATGGCAGCGCCTGTTATGGCCTGGCCCGAGGATGAGGATGAGAAGGAGACGTCAAGGGGACAGGACAAACCAAAAGCAACAACATTGAAAACTGCGTGAGCTGCTGTGCAAAACTGTTTTGCTTGTTAAGAGATGGTCAACAGCAACAACAGCCAACAACAGCAAACAGCAACAGCAACAACAATGCTCAATGTCGTTGTTGCTGTGGCAGTTGTTGTCGTTGTGGTCGAATTTCCCTTCCCTCTCCTCCCCATCCCTCTTCCTTCTTGGTCAACTTGGGCACGCACCCGCAGTTGTTCATTTGTTTGGCTCACAAGTGTCATGCTGTTTGTCCTACAGTGTGTGTGTGTGTGTGTGTGTGCCAATAACCATTAAGCGTTAAAATTTGTGCAGTTTTGTTGTTGCTCTTGCTGCATTGGCTTGTTGCACCAGTTGAACGAGTTGCGTGTGTACGTGCAACCAACAAGATTTGTTAGCCTGGTCAAAACACTGTAATTATTTTATGCTTGCAATGGTCGGTAGGCCACTTTCTCTATCCTTTCTCTTCTCTCTCTATATTACTGTCTCTGTCTTTTGTCAGATTTCCTTTGCCAGGAAGTTGTTCAAGTGCCAAACCAAAACTAGCCTAGTAGTAGATCATTTAAAATTTCCAATTGGCTTGACAGACACACACACACACACACACACACACCGAACACAACCAATATGGTCAGTTAGCTGGCAGCATTGCCTATGGTTTTGGCCTGGTTAACTGAATGCTCTCTGCTCTGCTGTGGGTCCGGTTTCAGCTTCAGTTACGCTTACGGCTTTTTGGCCCAATTCAAGGATGCTTGTATTTAATTTACTATTGAAATTAACGATGCGTGTATCAGTGTTTATACGCTTATGTGTGTGCGTGTATCTGTGTGTGTGTGTGTACAAAAGTCAAGCCCCAAAACAACAATTTGGCAGCAATTTGTTACAACGATGGCAACTGCAAATGATTAACAATGTATGCGACATTGTGGTTAAAAGCATAATATTATCATACATTTTCGGCTAAGCCCAACGCACATTACACACACACACACGCACACACACAGAGACAGGGCTTACATATAAATATCGAAATTAATTTTGCTGGCATTTTACTGGCGATGGCATTGCCACAATCTGCCCCATTAGCTTATTGTGATATTTATGCGGCTGCCATTAGAGTGAGACAATGCCAGTATTAATTACACATTTCATTTCATTTCAATAGTCAAAATCAATAACTGCCCTCGCATGTTATTATACCCCTGAAAATAGAGTCATCATCGTGCAGTGAAGCCTGTAATCTAATAAAACGGAATGCAAATTGTATTCTGTAATTATGGAGCACCGTGCTCAGGATAAACATCAATCAAAATTTTGTAAAGGTGCAACTTCGGCCTAAAAACTTGACCAGCAAGTTAGAAAACAAGTTACCGTGCAGTGGGTCACACACACACACACACACTCACACATACGCACACTTACATTTACATGTTGTATTATGCGTGTCAACAAGCAATTTCCCGTTGTGAACGATCAGAAACAAAACAACGACAACACCATTGGGAAAGGGGAAAAGTGGGAAGGGATAGGGCAGGGAAGGGGGTTGTTGCAATAGGCAAATACAGCAGCAACAGTTGGCGATTTGTGGTTTTATTTTTACGATAATATTAACGTTGAACCGTCGGACAGTCGGACATTCGGGCAGGCAATCAGCATAAAGTGGTTGGCATTAAAAATATCAGGCCGCACAATAAAAACGCCGTTTCGCAGCGGAAGTGTCAAGCAGGAGAGGGAGAGAGAGAGAGGGAGACAGAGAAAAAGAGAGAGGGAGAGAAGGGATAGGCATTGCTGTCCTGTTGCTATTGTGTTGGGCAACAAAATCAAATAATAAAGCCATAAAACAGTGCTGCTGGCCACAATTAAAATGCCTCCCAGCATAATGCCAACATTTCTTTATTGTTTTGCCTGCTTTTTTAGGGCCTGGCCAATGCATTTCCCGTGGATTAGCGCATGACAACATTGTGCTAAAAAATTGCAATTTAATGAACCATGCCGTTAGCCGCAATTAGGCAACAATAACGAACTGACCGAGACCGCCACAAGCCGCAAAAACCAATGCTAATACTCTATAGATAAAGCGGGTATACAAAGTGGAATTAAGTAAATGTAGCAGGCTTGCTTCGGAAAAGATTTCTACAGAATTATAGATACTAGCTGGAAAAAAAAATAAAATTCGGCTAGCCGACAAGATTTTTTACACTTGCAGATAGTTTTTATGCAGATATATGATTATGAAGTCCAATGTAATTAAATTATTTCAGGATGTACTTATAAATCAAACACACAATCCGGGCAATGGTTTAGATATGTCAAGAAATAACAAACATCTTCACAATGAAGTTTGATTTGGTTTTTATGTGTATATATTTATTTTAATGCGTTTCACAATTAAAACCCATAATTTAAATGGTTTAAGGGTATTAAAAATAGAAATTCGCCCCATGGCAATAGGCAGATATCCACAATAAAGATAAAATAGCAGAATTTCTGTGATTTCTCCCTTAGGAATTACACTACACTAACATAATTACAGCGTATCTGATGGTTGAGCAAGTCTCTTCATATTTTCAATACTCACACTGAGACCGAGGCCATTATCAGCTGGCATCTGTTTACATTTTTTGAACTATCGAGCCATGCTGTCTTTTAATTGGCGTCGACCGTCGCGCGTGTTGGACATTCAGATTGGCCCTCAAACAGAAACGCACATTAAAATGGCCAGCTTTTTTCATTTTCCTTTATTTTGCTTTGCTTTTTCTTTTGAGCAATTGATTTAAGTTTATAGCGGGCGTGGGCAAATATAAAGTTGTAGAAATGCTAAAAGGCAAAGAAAATAAAGTCAACTGAACTGAATTGGGAATTGATGGTCCAGAGAGACAGAGAAAAGGGGAAAAAGAGAGTAGTGTGGGAATTGGATGGAAGCAAACAGAATGCAGTCAATTGAAATGCAAGTGCGAGTCCAAGTCAAGTCGAGTCAAGTCTGGAGCAAAAGCGAAAGGAAACTGCCATGCAAATTGGCAGAGTGCAAACTACAAAATGGTTGCTCCACTGAACAGCGACAAACAAGAAAGAGAAAAAGAAGATGCACCAACCAAGCAACGGAATTGCGAATGCAAATAAGTACGGCTAAGAAACTCGCAACATTCAAAGTACGAGTACTGAAAACATTGTCAAAGCCACCACCAAAGAAAACGGCAAGTGTCTTTGAATAGTGCAGTCAGTCTCTGTATTCGCACTTTAGATTTATTGATTGCTTCAACAGCGGCATCCGTGTACGACCTTGTGGATCCACCAACAGAACAGTCCAGAGGAAAGCTGCAATTGTCTTGGCGAAGTCTTTTGCTTGTTTCTCTGAAAAATTTGCAACGACAACGACGACAACAATGCTGATGATGACAACCGGTCGCCCTTGTTTCCGTCTTCGACCATGTCAAAGAGCTTATGTCCTCGGGCAAAACGCACTTTTTTTGTACACACTCATACAAACACACAAACACACATATACACACTCAAAGACATATATACACACATACAAAAAAAAACATTTGTTCGTTTTTACATTCACTTTTTGTGCAAACTTTCAGCAATGATTCGGATTGAAATTCTTTTGTGTTTACAACGAAATTTTTGCCATGTAATTCTTGTTATTTGTTTTTGTATTCTTTTTTCGTTTTTTTCATTTTTTTGCTATTGGGGACAGTAAAAGTTATAAGCACACATAAGCGTCCAGTTGATTTGGCTTTAAAATACGCAGTCAAAGCACTCAACTCTCTGTGTGGACATCACTCATACGCCATGAGGCCCGCTGCGTGGACAACATTTTTATCTTTTAATTACAGTCATTTCTGGGTGGCCGCTTGATGTTTACATTTCAATAAATTGTGTGCTGCCATCAAGAGTTTTGTAAGCATTTCGTCCTCGTCATCCTTTTGTACACTAACAGTTTTTGCCCTCGTTGTTTTCGTTGTCTTCGTTGTCGTTGTCGCTTTCCCTGACGATTTTGGTCGCTCATAATGAGTTTTTGTTTCCAACAGCTTAAGCTCTGCAGAGCGGGCAACAGGAAAAACACAGACAACAACGCCAGCAAGCAATTTCCATTGCCATTTAATTAAAAATTGCAGAATAATTATTTTTCTTTTCGCATCTTTCCACTTTTCACTTTCCACACGGGCTTGGTCGCAAGGAAAAGAACTTTTAAATAAACAAAGGCGCTCAGCGCAATTTGAAAATCTGCAAATTAGCGCAAATGCAGCTGAGATGAAAACAACGAAGACGAAGCAAATGGATAATGGATGAGAAACGGTGAAATGCTGAACTGAAGAAGGAAATGGGAAAATGGTGAAATGGGCAGCTGCAAATGCAGCAAGCAAGCAAGAAAACTTTTCAATTACATTAAATCCGCACACTTAAGTTCCCAGCACGCACACGCACCGTTGACAATTTATTGTAAGGATTTCTTCCTGCCAACTTAGTTGCAGTTGCTTAAGGCCCGTTAATCAGAACGCCTGTTGCCGCCTGAATTGTGAAGAGATTTGTACAAATGCGTTAGTAAAATCTCTTTTGCTATGCTTGGATTTATATGATTATCATATGTGTATGTAGTTAAAGTTGTGGGAGGGAACACGCGCACAGGTGTTAAGATTACGTGCCACGCAACGTGGCGTATGCGCAACTTTTGTGCCTAGGCCCAAAGTTTTCGTTTTCTTATGAGCTCTAAAAAGGGAAACCCATCTTTTAACACGTCTGAAGAGCATAACTTACGCAAGTAAATGTTACTTTAAAAAAACTTGCCTTAAAGTTTATAAATACGAAAGTTGCGTATACGTAACGCTTGAATTTCGGTATCTGTTACAAAGGCAGCAGGAGAAAGAAAAAGAAGCAAGAGTCATGCTTCATTGGGTTACTTGTGGGCGCGCTGACAAATGCTGTCAATATATCAACAGTAAGCCCTAAATGATGAGACGATTTATTATGATGCTGGCTGCAACGGCAACAGCAATACCAACAGCAGCAACTTATCCGGCAACTGCAACAGCAACAGCAACTGCGACTTACGTTTTCTGCCTCTTGGCAATAAGCTGAAATATCAGTCAGCCCGTTTAAGTAGCTGTTGGCCCCTGGTTTTCTGCCATTGCCCACAACAGCCTCTTTAGCTTGCCTCTGCAACCTGCCACTTGATGTGCATACACACATACACTCAGAAAAATATTTTGAATTCTTAAATTAAGCATAAAACGATATTAAATTTAAAATTTCCACTGACTATGACAGCTATATGATATAGTAGTCAGATTTTAACTAAACTTAGAATATATACATATACAGACTTAAATGAATACCAAAGTTAAAAACGAATTTGAAATAAGATTTTTGTACTCAGCTTTTGAAAATTCCCAAATCAGTCAGCTTCTGAGATCGTTTGTACTTAGATAACCAATTTTTAAGTACGGAGATTTGGATTTTTTTGAGTGTATTCACATACATGCAACTCGTTGTCGTATATTTTGGCAACATTATACTCAACGCTTAAGACTTTATTCTTATTTTGTTGCGGCAACTTCTTGTGAAGAACGTGAGTCAGTGAGGCAAGACGATGCCACAGAACGTTGCAAAGAAATTTATTTTGTGCTCAACGGCCGGATAGTCGGATAGGACAAAGATAAAGTTTATGCAGCCGACGCAGTTGCTGCTTGTGGCTTATGATAAAGCCCGGCCCAATCTCCCAAATCTGCCCACTCTGCCGACAAGTGCAGCTATTCACTTACCGCTCAAAAATTCAATTTAGAAACCCTCCAGCCTCCCTTCCTCTTGTACCGCTCTCAATGTTGTGTAAGCGGATTATAAGTTAGATAAATTTAGTTTACATTTCTTGTACTATAGTTAAACTATGTGCCAAATTGTTTGCCGATTCCTGACACACCTGACACAGCTAGAATTTAAAATCATCTGTCCCCATGCTCAAAATGTTGTGCTGCATTTTCCTCTTTTGGGCGGCAAGCAACATTGCCTTTTCATAATGCGCAATGGCAGTAACAACCACAATAACAATAGCAATAACAATAATAACAATGGCCAAAATGCAGCTAACGCTCTTGAGCAATCTCTGTGAGGCATCAAGTGCACTTCTTTGTGTGCTTTTCATCAAAGCACTTAATTTGCATAATTTTGTAAAGAGTTCGCGGCGCTTGGCATGAAAAGCACTGCACAGTGTATAAGCAAAAAACACTCGCAACAACAACGAAACAACGAAAAACATGAAGAGCAGCAACAGCAGCAATGTGGCAAGATATCAAAAACTATGATGCAATTTAATTCCGCCAGCTTTAAATAAATGAAATGCAATTGCTTCAAAATATGACGCCCATTTGCCGCGCCCTCAACCTCAACCTCAACATTATCGTCCACTTTTTTCTCAACCATTCTCTTCCCTCTGTCTTTCATTCTATTCATACTCTTAGTAGAAAAGACTGGCATTGCTTTTGTGTGCTGTAATTTAATATTTTTACTTCATTTATCGTTATGAAATTTCCGTGCAAATCGTGCACTTTGCATTTTTTGCCCATTTTTCACCGGCAGCAAAAGCAACAGCAACTGACAAAGCATTTTCCACAGCCAGCGAGAAATGAAGTGAGGGAAATTGAGAGAAGTAAATGCATTTTCCACAGTAAAATCAGTCTAATGCACTCAATAACTGCCAGCGTACAAAATCACTTGTAACTTTAATGCCAAGAGTCTCAAGTACAGAAATAAGTCAGTAAGTGAATGAGAAATGCTTAACCAGTCGAGCAATTTAACATTCAGTTTACGTTCTTAAATTGCAATCAGCTGCAAGTCCCCAAAATTCTGTCATTTTAAGCCAATAAATAACACTTTGCAACAACTTTAATGCCATTACAGAAATGCAGTAAATGCAGAGAGAGAGACTTTTATTTATCGTATTTGTCAAACTGCTCAGTGTATTTATGATACTGTATTTATTATGCTTTATTTCATATCAAAATATGACAAATTGGATGCAGTTCCTTAAATATAAAATAGCTCACAAAATGTTGAAATAAAGACATGTTATTTTTACCGATTTGCGCAACTTAAGCTGAAAATCTCTACTGAAAGAGAGATTGGGGAGCTTCTCTAATCACAAATCAATATTGAAATATTTTCCATTTCGCTTTGTGCTTTCAGCTAAGCGAGGACATTGGCTACGTGCTCTACTCAGCGCTGGGATCCTTTTACATACCCAGCTGCATCATGGTATTTGTGTACATACGAATTTACTTTGCCGCCAAGGCGCGGGCGAGACGCGGCATTAAAAAACATCCGCGTAAAACAAACAACGAACAGGTAAGTTTAAAGTGTATAGTATTCAGTTTTCAGTCCAGTTGAGTTTTAGATTACACGATCACGCAAACATTCTTGTGTATGGCAACTGAGATTCATTGTTGTCATCCACGGGCGATTATCCTGTCAAATCGGATGAGCAACAGTCGCCACTGTAAATGTAAATGTTGCCATATGAATGAGCATGCAACAAATTCCGCATTCGATTTTCGTGCTGGCACCTGTGGCGTATACGTAATATGACAGCTTAAAGTTAGCGCAGGGGATATAAATCTAAATTATGAATCAAGTTTTTAATCGAAAATCGTCAAAACAACAATCGATTTATCGTCAAAAAGAATTATCGAGTTAAAGTACTGGAAAAACGCTTCCGCCAAAATCGAGTTGTTGATTTCTCAATGTATTCTTACATCACTTATGTTAACAAATCTAATCCAAATTATCGAACGAGTTTTAAATCGAAATGCTGAAATCGTTAAAACAATAATCGTATTAAAGCACTTGGAAATTGCTTCTACAAAAATCGAGTTGACGACTTTTCGATGTAATTTTACATCACTATTCAGCGCACATTTCAGAGTGAATTCACGTGGCACAGGTGCAAGTGGCAGACGCCTTTTCTTGTCAGTATTTGTGCTACGTGTTGCAGCTGCAGCAGCATTTGCGCCATTGCACTTTAGCCACGTTCGCCCATTTGCTCATTTGGGGCCCAATCGATGGCATAGCCATTCAACAAAATGGCGTCGGTTAGCGGTGAACGGTTCCGCTTTGTGCTGCACACGAGTGATGGCTGATGGCTTGCTCTTGTTGATTTTCAATCTGGGAATTATAGGGACCAAAGTTAAGCGAGGTTCGCTGATTGAGTGGCAAAAATCTCTAATGATTTGTCAGCAAACGATACACACGGCGTGGTAATTACCGCCAATTACGGCCAAAATGGCCAAGAAAAATCAAAGGGCGACAGCACATTTTAAAGCCAATTCATTCACAATTTGCATTTTCAATTAACTGAGCGCAAACAAAAAAGAAGAACTCAACGCTCAACATCCAACGACACTTGACCAGTTTTTCCAGTGCAAACAAAGCCGCCCCAACTGATGTTGGCAGTTGCAACACAGCCATGAGATTAACGCACACACACGCACACTTGTATTCACACACATGATTACACACTAACGAGCTGCAGGGGCACTGCAGCATTTTCGGGGCACTGTTAATTGCCATTGGGGTAGTAAGTGTTGTTGCCGCTCTCGTTGCCGCACGTTGCCAGAGTGTGCAAAGGCCACGCCCCCCTTGCCACCTTTTGTTTGCGTAATCGCTGCGCTCTGACGCGCCCGTAAACAGACTTAAAGAGGATTTTTTTGTTAAATGGAAATGGAAATGGAAATGACATGTAGCATGTTTCTCTTTTGCTTGTTCTTTGATTGCAGGTTACGAGCTTCACCACCGCCAACAAGAAAGGAACAATACCGATGCCATCCTCCAGCGGCGCAACGCAGCTGCAGCTGCATCAGCAGCGACAGATAGCCACCATTGAGACACCACCGAATAGTGCGACGTTACCAATGCAAATACCGACGGTAACCATGGACCTGGCCTCCGATATATCCACCTCGGAGGCGGGCGAACTGGAGGTCGTTGCCGCCCAGGCAGCGGCCTTGGCCTATGCCAATCCCCATGCCAATCCCAACCCGAATGGCAATTCAAACATGACCTCAACAACAGTTGGCAGCGGTCTCAGCTCGCCGAAGGAGACACTTCAGGTCAGCACGATTGCCACGGGCCGTGGCGTCGGACTCAATGTCCCCGTGCCGCCGTCCATGGGCAGCTGCAACTCCATCAATGTGCTGAACAACAACAACGGCAGCGTGACCACAGATGGCAGTGCCAGCGCGACCAACAGTGGAGCAGCCAGTGGAGGAGCTGGAGCTAATCCTGGTCCATCTGTTGGCAACGAGCTGCGCGTCTCACCCATCGCCGGACGATGTCGTGCCCTGTCCGTGGGCATTGACACGGACATGGTGAGTGAATTCGATCCTTCCAGCTCGGACTCGGGCGTCGTCAGTCGCTGTGCGGTCGTCAAGCCGCTCAAGTTTCGCCTTTGCCAGCCCATCTTTGGCCGCAAGTCGAACCAGCAGCGTCGCAGCGAGTCCAAGGCGGCAATTGTGGCCAAAAACGCGGCAGCTGCTGCGGCCAAAAGCAAGGAATTGGCGGCCAAAACGGAACTGGAACCGGCCATTCCTAAGACGCCAAAGCCACGCGATCCGGAGAAGGAGAAGCGACGAATCGCCCGCAAAAAGGAGAAACGTGCCACATTAATACTTGGCCTAATCATGGGCAGCTTCATTGCCTGCTGGCTGCCATTCTTCTTTCTGTATATTCTGGTGCCGGCGTGTAGTACGCATTGCAATATCCCGGAATCGGCATTTGCGATTGCATTCTGGTTGGGCTACATGAATTCGGCCCTGAATCCGGCCATCTATACCATCTTCAACAAGGACTTCCGACGCGCCTTCCGACGCATCCTGTTCAAGTGATGTTTGGCCTACGTGTGCTGTTACAGGTGCGTTTATGCGAGCATCGAGAAGGCTACCGAACGTGCCATGGGCAGCACACCCATGGGCTATGGGCATGGCATGTATCAGCATTACAGGCGTTAGATTTGCTTCGTTTACACACGAGTATACATTTACAACAACAAATTTTTTATTTTTATTTTCAATTTTATGTTGAATCCTTTCTCTCGAAAAGTAACGAACATTGTAGCTCATTTCAAAAGCAATGAACGGCTGTGAATTTGATGGAATCTCTCAATTTCAATTTACGCGTTTTTAGTTGCATTTCTAGGGCTCTCCTCGAACCACAAACCACACACTCCTCACACACACACACACAAAGTTCACAGAGAAACCCTCGAGCTGCTGTGCAAACACGAATTTCCAGCTAAGCAAACATCTTTTATGCAGACTTGAATGGCCATTCAACTTGATATTATTCCACAAATTTTCGTTTTTCCCTCCAACACTATGAAAATTGCGAGCAGAAAAGGGGAAAAGGGGGAAGCACATTGTCTGGCACTTGAATTGAGGCCATCGAAATGTTGTCTGGACTGGCGCGAAAAACACGACACTGTGTGCAACAAATTAATTTTATTATTATAAACTTTTATATTCATTAAGTCGCTTTTGCTGCCAACCAAAATTTTGCGGATTTTTGTTATTGAATTGAATACGAGTAGAAAATGCCAAGGCACAAAAATGAAGGAATAATCTAGCAAATACTACAATATAGACAAAGTGGGGCAACCCCTCCTCCTTCCACAGCCTCCTCTATTCCTAGACCGTCGTTCCAGTTTCATTCAAACACACAGAAATAAAAGAAAGCCTAACAACAACAAAAAAAGCCACATCTAATGGGCATACACAAATATTACAGATAAAAGCGCAGAGAGTATATACTTATGTATAGAGATGCCTTCCTACCACTTTAGATGCCATAATTTTTGGGCTGTACACTGGCAAATGCATTGGAATAGATGACACGTCATACAACCAGAGAGATAGAGACAGGGTAACAGGGGAATGTTGTAGCTGAGAATATCTAAGGCATGTTTTGGCATGTGGCCCATACAATCTCTCTGTTTACTATGTCGAAAGGCAAAACACAAATATGCATATAATTCTAGCTGCCATATGAGTCTTTCTCGTATTTTGGACACATTGCATTCCAAATAAATAAAAAAAAATCTATAAGTTGCTTCCATCACAAAAGATGTAATCGGTTTTTTACTGGAATTTATGGCAGCTTTTAGCATGACGCTTTCAGCTCAGCACACCGCAAATGTATCAAATTTATTAGCTAGCCCATTTGTCCGAAAGTGGCCAGTCTTCGTTGACTCCTCTTTCATTCCTTCCGCCTTAAACGGCAAACTGTTAAAATGCTCATAAATAATGCGGCTGACAGTTCTGTCAGTTTCCAAACTGAATCATTTGAATGCATGAAGACAGAGTCTTTTCTTTGCAATCAACATGCATTTTTTATACGCCACACACACAATGTCATTGTCAGCACTATGTGTGTGTGTGTGTGTGTGTGTGTGTGTGTGTGTACAACAACTGCACTTAAACGACAATTTGAGCGCAGAAAAAACAGCAACAATAAAAAAAAGAAAAAAATGGCACAAAAAGTGAATTTGAAAACAATTGAAATCACTGGTGAGGCAGCAGGCAGCGCGTAGACAGCACATTAAAATGCGCGACACACATACGGACATACTCACACACACACACACACACACACACACACACCTATAGAGCACTTAACTGCACTTAGGTGCGACAGGCACAGGATAAGTGTCGAACGAGGCAACACATTCCGCACGGTCTTTGTTTTCGCTGGCACATCGAAAGTCATTTTCACACTAAGTGTAAAGCAACAATAACAATAATAACAACAAGAACAAGGACCACGATAAATGTTACCCGTTAATATGTGATGTATTATAACGTTGCTCATACGTTGATTGAGCATTTTTGGGAACATTTCATTTCAAAAAATTTATAACGACTTTCACCAAACATTGACATTTTATTATACATATTTTATTTGTTATGGCCATGTAATTAACATAAATAAAATACTACTCAATAAACAATAGTAATAATTAAACACTATTAAATTATTTGCATTAATGCTCATAATTCAATTGTGCACTTTTTGTGCAAATTTCCCTCACTCTCTCTGTTTTTAGTGCCTTAATTATATTAAAATAATTTAAAAAGTTTGTAAAAAGACTAAATTCGATATGCAAATACTTGTGAAAATGATAAAACTATGTTCGCAAATGTTGATTACAAATATTTGCTTTGAGCGGAGTAAAATTGGTCAAGAGCAGAAACAAATTCGCATGTCAAATTAAATTATTGAGTGCAAGTGCGGTGAGTGCGAAAATTAGAATTCGTAATTACAAAATTCTGTCAATGCATAATGTCGTAAGCCAATTTAATGCCCGATTAACCCGGCAGGCAGTTGCAATTGCACAGCAATCGTGTACTGAAACTACGATATATTTTCAATTTAAATTCAATTTTTGTAAACATAAATATTTGATTAGACTTTCGCGCATTGACGCCAAAGCCAACAGCTTAAATAATTTTTATTATAAATGTATTTGCTAATACCTGCCAGTCATAATTAAGCGCTTTTGTTAACGACCAACACCCGAATAAATCACTTTCGTTTCAATTCGCCATTGTTTATAGCTAACAGATGACAGACAGACAGACAGACTTAACAGGCTTGCTGGCCGTACTCCAGACAGACAGACATAATTTTTACAAGGTTAATGAGTTCTGCTGCACTCGATGGCTATTTATGGATGCCATAAGAATACTCATTTAAGTAAAATTATAATTGAATAGCCACAACTCAGAGCGATCATAAAGTACATGGTGCTCGGTAATAAATGTGCACTTAAGAACTCATATTTATTCCCGCTGACAGCATAAATATTTACGAACTAACGGCCTCGATGGGTAATAAAATAGTTCCACTTGATTAATTGCGAAACTTGTACAAAAACGATTGATTTTTGATCGATACGTTCTGGTTCGAGGAGAGTTAAGCTTTGCATGATTCACTTTAATTTTCTTTGATTTTTAGTTGAAAACTAAGCAAATCCAATGCCTGAATAGACGTTATATGAATATGAATTTATTGCCATTACGATTACTTAAGGACAGCCCATGAAATTGGTCAACTTTAATTCAAATAAGTTTGAATTTGATGGATCGGCACTTAAAAAAAAATGACTGAATTGCTTAAATAAAATTATTTCATTATAAAAAACCAAAGATCAAATAATTTAATATAATTTAACCTAATGTGTATTTCAATAGTATGGATTAACATTTTTTGCTAATAACCGTAGCAGTTAGCATTAGACCATTGACTCATAATATTTATATTAATAAAATTAATACAGCATATATCAAAGTTGAATTTTTTAATTTAAAGAAAATTTAATATACAATACAATATGTATTTAGCATAAAAATCAAATGTTTAACCATTTAACATATTTAATTGTAATATGCAAAATGTGCATAGCAAATTTTTAACTTCTTATCGTGTCGTGTCTCTGTTATATAGTTGAGTGTAATAGTTAAATATTATTGATTAAACTACGAGTAATTAATCAAACTAAGCAAATACGATAAATAAAATCTACATAAATATATATAGAGATACAATTATAATTATTGTATGGTTTATATCAAGAAATCGAGCATAAGCAAGAATCAAACTTGATAAAATAAAAAAAAAAAACTGTTTAAATAAATACGAATAACTACCTACATTTTAAGCGGAAGTCTTCCACTACAATTACGCGCTCCAAAATTCATTATACTCGCAATCCTCCAAAGTTTCCAATTTCCCTCAACTCCAAACCGCGTAATAATCCCCAAAACCCGTATCCATTCTGACAGTTTATAGTGTTAGTTCTTTTGATAGCAAGAGAAGAATAACAAATTCAAACTCAAACTCTGAAACGAATTGTGTACGAGTTTGCATGTATATTTAGTGCTAAATTGTATATGTGTATGTATTTCAAGGTTTCTCCCCCTCAAAAAATTCAATATACAAATAAAATACAACATAAACTATAACGATAGCGATAACGATTAACGATAAATATACCAATTAAGCATTAAGTAAAATATATTTGCTGCACAATTGCATATTAATTATTATAGAATTGTAAGCCAATGAGAAAGTTAAAGTAGTTAACATAATTTAATCTAAACATGCCATTGAAATTGTTAATAATTTTGTTGCTGTTATACAAGTATCTAAACATCATTGATTTTAAATTGTTCACATAAAACTGATACTTATAGATACATATTCAAATGGCTAACAACGAAGTAACATGGTGCTATGAGTTACACATTGAACATTTCACATTTAAACTCAGTTTTAGTTCCGTGTTTCATATTCGAATCAATTGATTCATAAGTGTGTCTCGGAACCGATCTGATTATTTTATGTTTCTCGGAATGGTCAAGAATGTTAAAACATGAGCCCCTTTTAACGTCTTGGACAACATTTTCCATTTATTTGTTAATTTGTCTCATCTTATAGACCAAGCATTTCAAAATCATCCCATGAAAGTAAACTAACAATAATTAATTACTGCAAAATGAACAGTGAAAATATATAGCATAAATTTATTAGTAATTAGTAAGCAATGTAAATATCTACAATTATTCTCATACTATGTCAAAAATTAATATACAAATAAATATAAAAAACAAATGTAAATTGTGCAAATGAAAATTGCAAATTGAAGCCACCAAAGAATTGAAATTTTGCATGTAAGTCAAACCAAACCGATAACGAAACAAAATATAAAATAACGTATTTAATTATAGCAAAAGTAAACTAAGCGTAAACAATCCCAACTCGTACCCTGAGCCAGATACTGAGACCCAGTTGTAACCAAAACTACGATAGTTGCAAGAAAACTTTTAGCAATTAGGTGCTCATATATCATACATAGTTCAACTAAAGTAAACAACATGCGAGTTGTTGCAACTGAAAATGCATCGCTCTCTCTCTCGGTAAAAAAAAAACTATTTGTAAATTTCGAAAACTCAACTAAACTAAACTAAAACGCATTTAAAAAACTTTCTGTTTTGTTTATGCAAACTCTCATTAAACTACACAACAGTTGAGTTTTGAGTTACTCATACTTGTATGTAAACTTATTATATATACTATATTTAAATGCATATGGATCTGTAGGATGTACGAGTACGTCTTGTACATGAAAAGTGTTTTCCTAACATCTTCTAAATTTGAAGACTCTGAATTGAACATTTACAAAATAAAATAACAACTCACAAACATACAAATAAACAACGCCAGCAGTTTAAATTATACTAGATACAAAAAAATAAAAAGAGAAAACTATTAGCTAAGGTAAATATGTCCATTTAAAGGACAATAAAATTTCTAAATATTAAATAAAATTAAATTGAATACCTAACAAGTAAGCAGACCGACTAAATAGTTATTCAAATTTCATGAGGCTAAACTTGAACTCATCAAAAACATAGCTAAAGCTACCAACTATGGAATCTACCTACAACAACAACAACAAAATACATATACATAATTAAAATGTTTTAAAATATTTGTCGTTAAGTAAAAAGAAGTCACAAAAAAAATGAGTAAATACCAAAAATACCAACAATCCGAAAGCGAACTACATAATATGTAATAAAAACTGAAAGGTATTCTTAAATTCTTTAAATTCAAACGTGTTTTTATTTCTCTACAAATTTAAATTCAAATGAAAATGCCTGGCAACCCTGTTCCAGGCGTCGCGCTCAAAGTCAAGGTAAATGTCAACAGCGAAAGTGATTTTTGTGTGATACACAACAAAAAACGCACGGCCAACAATTTAAAAATAGAAAAAAAATTATTCATATATCGCATAAAATCTACAAATGCCACGAGGAATCAGTTTATCAGCTTAAATGTCGCCTTGTGTTATTTGCCACATGCGCAAAAAACTCAAAACTCAGCGAATTCGCCTGTCGTGCTATTGATTTTTCGCACAGCTACCAGAAAACGAAAGCGACAACGAAAGGCGAAACTGTAAAAGGCAGCCGTCTCACAGTCAACCGGCAGTTGGCGCAACCGTCGCCAGAGTTGCCAACGCAGCAAAACATTAGCCGGTAAGCATTATGCAGTGCATTTTTTATTGCATACTTTGGGGCATGTAAATAGTAAAGGCTTAGCATACTTTTGTGCTGCATGTGATTTACTTATTTTTATTTGCTGGTAAATTTGAAAACATTTATTTATTTATTAATGACAAATAAA
Source organism: Drosophila suboccidentalis (assembly GCA_037043435.1). Lineage (NCBI taxonomy): Eukaryota > Metazoa > Arthropoda > Insecta > Diptera > Drosophilidae > Drosophila > Drosophila suboccidentalis. The sequence goes on from JBAMBK010001828.1 coordinate 108,848, forward strand.
ATTGTGAGTAATTTAATAAATAACAAATTTTTTCTTTTTAATAATTTTGTTTTTGTTTTTATTAACTTTCCACTTCTCTAAAAAGTGACTGATTAAATTGTTTTCTTATGCAATTTAAATTGTCAAGTAACTGGACAGAACAGTTAAAAATTAAAAATTAGAAGTGTTTTGGTTAAGTCAGATGTTTTGCAAGTCTGTGAGATTGGCATTGTTAGTAAAGATTTTATTTGCTATTTGAAAAAAAAAAGCTTAAAGCTTAAATCGCAAATATTGTCAACATATTTTGGTCAATAGAAGATCAGAAATTCCAGTCGAACTTAAATAATAGAAAAAAGTTGACATCCAGACAGCTAAAAAACAAACGCAAAGATTAGAAAAGTCACCAGCAGCCATAACTTAGTTTTTTCTATTAAGATAAAATGTGTTTACATTGTTTTAGTCTTAATTTTAATTGGTTTTGCACACCTTATTTATACATGACGTTGAGTAAAACAAATGGAATTCAGAAATGGTAGCATACTCCTACAAACAAATCTGCATGCTTACGATTAAAATAGATTATATATGCTCTCTGCCAAATGAGCAAAAATGTTGCAGAAAGCCAAGAACAAACTTTATGCTAAGCTGCGCTTATGTGTATATTATGAAGTTTAAAAACCACTTTTGGCGCAATTAAATAATTAATGTCAAATTTCCACTAAGCGACTGCAGCTTCATTAATCAAATCGCGATTCCCATTCGTGCTAGCAGACATAAAGCAGCTCGACATGCAAAGTTTCCCAGACAGGCAAATAAGTAAATAGCCAGGTGCTAATTAATTGTCGCACAGAAGTTTCGTACAACAAAAGTAACGGACAAATTGTGAATGCAAAGACAGTGTTAATTGTAACAGTTGTTCGTTGTTGTTGTTGTGCCAGTGTTGTTGCTGATGCGTTTACCAGGCGGGCAGACATAGGGGCTGAGGTCAGCCCCTATGTGCAAATGTAAGTAGTTTGTCTGCCTGTGTTGTGGTGCGTGCAAATATTTTAGCTGAATTAAAACAGCAGCTACAAATAATTGTCAGGGGTCTCGGTTAACAAAATATATGCATTCAAAAGAGAGAGCGTGAGAGAGAGAGAGAGGGAAACTGAATGTTAGACCAGGAGAGCCCTTTGAGTTGAGCAACTTTTAATTAGTTAATTTAACGCCAGGCGCCAACCAAAGCTAGTGCACACTGCGTATGAGCAATACAGCTGCACATCACACATACGACGCGTGGGCATTCTTTCGAGCTGTCAACGCTCTCAAGGGCCTGGGATTGGCATTGGAATTGGGGTGCTTGCAGTCGACAGTGACGCTGGTAAGTAATTTCCTCTGGCGGATGCAACTAATTACTAAACATTTCGCATAAAATTCGCAACTTGACAGCATCTAACTGCACGGAGCTCGTCCTTAGACTAACAACAACACTTGCTGTGTGTGAGTGTGCGGCTTGTTATCAACAAATCTACATGCGGTTTTGAGCTAATTCACGTCGTTCTCTCCTCTCCTCTCCTCTCTTGTCCGAGTCCTCGTTCACGACAGTGACTACAAAGTAAGCGGTTCAACAGACAGAATGGCAGACGGAAAGACGGGCAAAGTGGCAGCTCGGCAAGTGTAGGTGCCGGGTCAAAAGGGGGCTTAACACTTCCGTTGTTTTTGTTGTTGTTGTGGTTGTTGTTATACACAGAGAGAACGAGGCGCCAGGCGATGAAAAATGATCGTAAAATAGCAGAAATTATTTAACACTATTTTGCATTTAATTCAAAAACTTTTGCATTTCGCTTGGCACTCCGAGCACTCGCCTGTGTGCCGACTGAAAATTGTTGCCGGAAGTTCGCAGAAGTTGCAAAGTTTTGCCACGACAACGACTTGAGCGCCAAACGAAGCGATTAATAGCAAATATTTGTGGTTTGCCGTAACTCCTTTTAAGTCTTCTCCTCCCAAACACCCGGCCGTTAAATTGTAGTGCGATAATTAACGCGTCAACTGTGCAAAATGATTCATAGACACAAGTAGTAGAGCAGATAATAATACATATGATATACGAGTACAATTTTGATAGGGCTTAAAGTTCCCCAACTAATGAGTTTTCCAATAAAAACACGCCATGCACTTGACTCTGTCGATTTGCTTAATTGTGCAAAGGGCAGCCGCCAATTGTTGTTTGCTCGTTTTTTTTTTTGTTAGCAGTTTTTGCAGTCGCTGTTCTGTTGCCAGCGAGTGTTGCATGTGGTCATTATCTCCGTGTGCATACGAGTATTTGCTCAACCCATTGACACCACACAGTCCAAGCTTAACCAAACGATCGAGACGAGACACGCATTCGGTTTGGGTCTGAAGATGCATCTGCGATATTGCTGGCCCAAAAACCGGCTTGTCGGCCAATTCATAAACAACACTGTACGCATATTTGCCTTTGCCAGGCCAGGCCAACATCTGCAGTCATTTATTGTACAACAAAAATCCGAGAACTGAAAACGCTGACTGCGCAGCAAGCGTCAACGTAAGCGTCACACGAACCTTCCGACGACTGTGACTATGACGACGTTAACGCAAACGTAACGACCTCTGTCGCACCTGACGTCGCGACGTCGCGTCGACGCTGATGCGACCGCGACCGCGACCGCGAACGAGATCGCGCCAACAAAAGCGCCGCCCAAGAGGCGAACGCAGCCGCTGATGACAACAAACCCGTCGTGGCACTCGCAGACGCAAGACACAGCGCGCTTCAATCCGATCCGATCACACAAAAGTGAAAATTGAATAAACAATTTCAATAGAGAGCACCACAAAACGTCAACTGTCGAAAGAAAATAAATACAAATTAAAAATAAAATGTAAATACAATTAACAAATACGTATACAATTACTCAATTTTTTTGTGATTTCTAACAACTTGGAGAGTGTTGCAATTGCAATTGTCGAAATCACGCGATTAAATTTAATGAATCTTACGAATTCGAAAATAGATAAATGGTTCATCATTAATTCAATCGAAATAAATCCAAAAATATACGAGCTGTCACTTTAATGACAAATCAGACCCTTTGCAGGGTCACCCATAGAGCCAATTACATGTGTAAAAAGTTTAAAACGTGACAAACATTTCAAAAAATGAAAAACTAAAAAAAGGTCGCCCCACGTTCTTTCCTCAAGGGCCTTAATAAATTAACGTTTCGTAAAACTTTGTGCCTCAACTTATAAATTGCAGTGAAAATGGTTTTTAAAATACTTTGAGACAACTAAAATGATTACGAAGGTCGAACATCGGAATGGATTTTGAACAAAAACAACAACAACAACAACAGAAACCATGTAGTTCATTAACAAATGCAAATTATACAAATTACAAATTTAGATGTCGTTATGGAATTCTTCAAATATTAAAGAAAGAGCGCCCATAGAAACGGAATATATGATTGAATGTTCCGAGAATTTCGGCATGATTTCGAGTGAATGCAAACGTGTTTTTTTTTTAAAGATATTATGCAGATGAGATAACTGATTCGACTATGTTCAACATTTATTAAATATGTCACATGATAGACTCGAAACTGGTTCCCAAGTCCAAAAATAATCTCTTACAATGTTGCACGCAAGCCAGTTGATTATTAATTTATTCATTATGCTATTCCAATCAAATATGCAATAGCATAGATTTTACTTCTAGCTCTTGTAACATAGATCTCAGTTAAGACTATGCGTACAGGTTAATCTACTTACAGGTTAATCTACTTACAGGTTAATCTACTTACTCGTGACAGGTTTCCAAAGTCAAACTAAGCTTGATGTTCCGGTGTAAATAGTTTAAATGCGACAGATGTTTTAACTGTTTACAAACATGCTGTTAAATTAATAATAATAGCTATTCGGAACCACAACAACAGCTAATAAAATGTTTCAATTGCTTTAGGGCGGTTGCTATGTGACAGTTTCCGCAAATTATTATTGTTTAGCTTGTTTCGCTGGCCGCCTATCCGCTATCGCATTAACATCATTTTCTGGTCTCGTAATTGCCCAGAAAATACAGAGAGAAAGAGAGAAATTAATTAGTGTCTTTATAAATAAAGCATAAACATTTTCGTGGCAAATCATTTGACATTCGGGCGCTCACAGCAAGCGACAAGTGCTCGACAACAAATCAACTAACGAAACAAAAAACAAAAACATCAACTACAAAACTAAAAAAACAACAAAAATAAATTAAAAACAGAAAACGAAACCAAAATCTAAATCAAAACAAAAATGGCCCCTAAAACACGCCGGTGACATTAGAAAATCACAGACCGGTCACGTGGTTCTCCTTTCTGGTATTTGTATCTATATATATCTGTGCCTACATATAGTACATACATAGATACTCATTACTTGCATCGGCATTCACATTCGCAGGCTACTTTTGTACCTGTCTCATAAATTGTTTTGATTGCGCTCTCCTTTAGCCATTTGTTGTGTGGCTCTCTTTGTGCTTTGTGTTTATCAGCTGTGCATTTGCGACTTACCAATCGAATCTGCTTCTTAACGTAAATAAATAAGAAGGCAAGTGTCGCGTGTGGCGGCCGTTGGCACGGGAAATTGTTCCTACATACATACATACATACTATACATTCGAGATGCATCGAAATCTCAACTGGGCATATGGCCAACATATTGTATAAACAAATAATACATATTAAAATCGTATACATATATAGTATTTATGAGCAAACATTTTAAATTGTTGTACAATTTGCTATTTGGTGAAATTTTTTGTAATCTAAAAATACACTTAAACGTGGCTTAAAATATATATTTCTGTGTCGCGATAATTGTTCCAACAAATAAGTAATGCTTATTTTAATCTACCCCGTCTATTTTTCTACTTTCTGTGCACAACGTCAGATTGGATTTGAAACGGATTCGAGTTCATTTGCATAGACGACAGTTAACACCTGAATTTGATTAAAGGTAAGTGTGAATTGATGTGCCATAAGCGAAACCATTGTGAAATCATTTACTCTAAACCAAGCACTGGGTGAATCACGCTATTGGACATTTGTTTAAGGCATCACGATACTCGTACATTAGCAGCTCTGCCGGTGGAGGAAATAAAGGAACCGAGGAAAGGAGAGAGGAGGAAAAGGGGATGTGGCACTTGGGGCTGTCACAGAGCGCAACGACTAAACATGCAATATTTTGCAATGCGTTTGTCATGCAATTTTAATCGCAATCGCATTTTTAATTTTCCTCTTTCCTACCTGACGCTGGCGTTTTTCTATTCCGTTCCACACAGAATACATGTACGCCGTATTCTGCGCGTTTCTCCTGCGAACTACTCTTGCCGAAGGAAAGAAAAAAGCGAAAATAAAAGCGAATAAATATTAAATGCAATACACTCAATATACAGACAAGATAGAGGAGAGACAGCAGAGGCAGCAGTAGAAAAACTGGCAAACAGACAGCTAGAGGGCAAAGAATGAGCAAAAAGGATAGAGAAATAGAGAAAAAAATGGATAGAGAATATAGTATAAAGTGAACTGAGCTGCATTGTCAAATAAAGAGCATTTAAGGGGCAGACAGGATGAGTGGATGGAGTGGCCCATTTGCATAAATCTACATTTTAACCATTTTTATGTTGGCTGTCAGTTGACAGCGATTGGCCGCAGAATGTCGTCTAAATATCGAACCATTCCATTCGCATACCAAGTTAAAGCCAACATAATGCTCGTTTAATGAGCTACATCAATTATAAAGCCCGTGTGTCAAACTATCTGACATTGACCAATTAAACTCGGTTGCCCTGTCAGATCGTCAAGTCAGGATTAACCTTTCATAAATATGATAGCATCCACAAGAAGAGCAACCGCAACAGGCAACCACAGCGCAAAGAAGCACTACTCAAACCATTCATATTCACACTGACACATTCACACCCACTCGCACTGACACTCATAATGCGATAATTTTTATGGGCATTCAATCGAATGCACTAATAAAACATTCACACTCATGACTTGCCTACTTAAAATAGTTCAATAAGTATTTTTTCAGATTATTCAGAATTTAAATTTGAATAAAGAATGAATTAAGATGACAAACTATGGTTAAAATGACAATCCGCTTGAAAATCTGTTCTGTTTTGGCAAAGTTATGAAAGTTTGAAGTTGGTCGAAGTTGATTAAAATTTTTTGTAATTTGGCATAACTTTTTACAAAAGAAATTAACCGTCACAGAGTCAAGTTTAATGAGTTGTTTTAATACTAATTATGACATAAGAAGTTGATTGCAAGTTAAAACTTGAGACCTAAAATTTTAAATTTTAGAAAAATACAAGAGCGGACACTTTGCACTTAGCATAAAAATAAAATTTTTCAACGAAATGATTAAATTATAAATGATAAATGATTTTAATTATTTGAACATTTTTTATAGCATTAACACAACAATTTGTAAGTGTATTTATAATTGTTTATTCAAAGAACCGTAATCGTGTTTTGAAACATTTAAATGGTAATTAAATGACTCATAAACACTTGTGAACAAAATATTAAAAAAGTTTTTAGAACTTTTCGGGAAATGATTATCAATTCGCTTTAAACTTGTTGATAAAATTGGCACTAAGCAACAATATAGAATTTGTATGTCTAACTTTGCATATATAATATTTTTATCTAATATGTTATGAAATGGAATGCTCCGTTTGTTAACCTTTTTATACAGCAGCACTTTGTTTAAAGTTAAAAATAGATAAAAGTGGAAAAAAGTCGCTAGCATAACGCGCGCGTTTTCTGAGCCAGCGAATTTGCGTGCGCGTTTTTTAATTACAACAATTTGCTAAGTACTCAATTTGCATGACACTCCAAGCAATGCAAATGCTAAACAAATAAACAACAAAAGCATCACGTGCTCATTGCTCGCGTGACAAACATTTAGTTAGGTGCGATTTTTATTCAATCTCTTGATTTGGACTGCCGTTGCCTCCCTCTGTCTCCGTCTCCCTTCAACTGGCAATTTATGTCAAAAAGTTGGAAAATTGACACCTTGTGAGTGCCCTGAACATTGGTCAAGCACATTGTTTACGTTTTTGTTTCATGCAATTAGTTTGGTCTCTTTTTTTTTGCTATAAATTAAGAGAATTAAATAATTGAATTAAAAATAAAACGACATTCATTAATTTTTACTCGTTCCGCTGTGTTACCCATTTTTAAGGCTAAAAATATGGTCAAAATGAGCTTTTGAAAATAAAAAAAGACACTTTTTCATACTTCACCATAACAATTGAAAGATATTATTGTACTTTGATAATTTAGGTTCAGCTGATGACGATGTCGTTCTTAATTTGCAGTCACATGATGGAATTCTGTTGATTAAAATGTCTTTAAACGCAACCAGTTTGCGTTTAATTTCTTAAAACAAGATTTGGCTATTTGGTTGAATCAATAAAGAATCGTATTGAATCGCGGTCTAGTTGCAAAGTTGAATGACTGCTCAAAGAGTTCGCTTACCCGAAAATAACTGATTGATTGCATATGACCCAAATTGAATTTCGAGAATCGATTCTGCCAAATATGTTCGAGTGAGCGCTGGCATGCAAACACAGCAATCGAATTACAATCGAACAAACAGCTAAACAGTCAAACACATAGTCGGAACAGTCAAAGAACTGTAAGAACAAACATGCAACATGCAACATGCAACATGCACCATGCATGTTGCCAGCAATTATCAATGAAATTCAATAAAATACATACAAATTCACAAACTGGCTAAGCGCACTCAGACCGCATTTCCATTGGGCTCTTTCCAATCGGCCAATGAACTCGGCCAATACTCGTTACATTCGTAGCACAAACAAACTCAAACACACATTCACAGAAAGGGCGTCTTTAGTGGCATTGCAACTCTACCTGTTCCATTTCATTTGCTGCAGCAACAACAACAACAACAACATGAAGAAGAGCAACATCGAATTATAAACACGACGCCAAAGTAACGCGAGCAAGTCACAAATTAAAAATCAGCTTGGCTGGCAGCAGTAACCTGACCTGAGGCTAATTCTGACCAGAACACGCCCCTCCTTCGGTCCCTTGCGTTGCATGCAGACAGACATGATAAATACGACGACAACAGACAAGAGTCCAACTGAGAGGTGCATCCTCTGACTGTTGCCTGTTGTTGCCTGTCATTTCAATGTAGTTGCATTTGGCCAAAGTTGAGCTCCAGTCATTTCGCTTAAGTGCTGGCCCAGTCCAACTCCGGCCAACTGGCTAACACTAGCTGAGTGCTGCTCATACACTGAACAAAACCAGGTTGGCTTAAAAAAAAATATCGATTTATAGATTGACAAATTTTAGAAAATTTAAAGATAAGAAAGTAAATAATTTGTAGAGCATAGAAACTTTTGACAGATTTCAAACCGTAACTGAAACCGTAACAGAAAAAAAAATTTTCATCTGACCGATCGTAGCCATCGTAACCGTTTCATTTATAAGGGTTAACTTCGGTTTTCCATACATGCAAAAAAAAAAAACAAATAAAAGCAAGATGCAAAAATTATCTGCATTTCATTGTTTTATGCATGTATACCAGTGGTCGGCACCAACACAGTCATATGTTTGCATTGCGTTAGTGTGCATTTTTGTTCGCCTAACAGCGGAATAACAGCGACGTTAACAGAAGCAAATTGTAGCAGTGTGTCGTACGTGAGTGTACATGAGCGGCAGCGCAGTCGCCACGAAAATTTCCTATGAGATCGACATAGGGCCGTGCCGATAGCTGATGTATACACATACAGTGTGCCACTAATGTCTTCATACAGCATAAATTTGTCAAATTTGGGTATAATAAAGATGGTTTGATGCGGCTTTTTTATATTAATCTTTTAATCACTTAAATTCCGTTCGAAAGATACACAAATTTCTATAAATATTTTGAATTTTAGAAAAAGTCAATTTTTCAAGTTTTTTCCTCAATTTTTTCAAAAAAATATTTTTATGCAAACAATTTTTCGAAACAATTCTAATAGCAACTGAAAAAAAATTATCAAAAGTATTTTTGCTAGTATTTTTTATAATTTTTTGAAAATTGCTAAAAAACCACATTTTGTATGAAAAAGAGAAAAATGGGGTTAAAATAGTAATTTTTAGCAACAGTGAGATAGTAATGCGCTTTTAGTATTATTGCAAAGACATTTTTTTTTTTGTGAACCGAAACCATACTGGTATTTCAAAACCGAAACACAAAAAAACCGGTTCACCGTTACGAAACCTTTATTCAAAGATTTACCGTAACCGAAAACCTAAATGCGAATATAACCGAAACCGTAACTGAAACCGATATTCGTTTCGGTTTTAATGTACTTACAAATAAAACTTAATATTATTCATAAACCCATAAAGAGTCTCATTTGATAATTATCGATTGATTATTGTTGGTATATGTTACCTGTACGTAAATGATGTTTAATAACTATGTCCTGCTCGAAAGACGCTCGATATAATTTCGTCGGTCAATGCGTCTCCAAAATCCTTTTGTTGTCACACATCTGTATGTCAGTTATTTCCAGTCAAATAAAACACTTTGCGTATTATTAACAGTTTATTAATATAATACTTTGCGCAATTGCGCGTGCTTTCAGTTTTAACTTTATTCTTATTCTTATTGCGTCTATTCTTCACGCGTCTTATTTCATCATTTTTTCAGTCTGTACTGCCAACTTACTTTAATGTAAATATACCAAAAAACTTAACATTATCGAGTTCGATAAATCATATTTCACAATGTTAATTAACATAAATTCAAATTTTCGATAGGATATCTGAAATACATTTTTCAACAATTATAAACAAATAAAGTCAGTACTTTAAAATACACCTTGCAAATTTATTAATTTCAAAACAACTAGTACTTTAAAATTTAATTAAAATTCTTAACTAAATTTTAGCTTTTTGGAGTGCACTGAGATGGTTATTTATTGTTCGCCAGTTCGCTTAATTATTCCATGCGCCACTTGGGAGCCCTCCCCGGCAGTTCGTTAAAGTCTTTTTTATTTATTTTTTTTTTCAGTCTCTTTAATTTTTTGAAGTCGACGCCAAGACCCTGCATAAAATTGTAGCGCGTTCTCTAATCATAAAGCGCCGCATGCTTTGCATTTTAATTGCGTTTTTTATAGTCGCGTTATATATAAACAAAGACAACATCAACTTGTGGTATGCTAAAACAAGATAAGTATGAATTAACTTTCAATTTGAATGCATTTCGGGCACTTGGAGAATGATGTTAAGATAATAAGTTGACGTTGCAGTTGCTGAAGATATTCAATTTCAAAGTAGATTAAAATAAATAGATAGATACTGAGTATGTACATTGAATATATGCATTTTAGAGAACTAAAAAACTTTTAGCGCTATTTTGTGATTGCCGCAATCAGGAACAGTTGTGTTTGTGTTAGTGTTGCTACTGCTGGGTAATGTTTGCAGCTAGCCAAAAAACAACGAGAAGAAATTGTTGAAACCAAATCAGCCGTACAAAATCCATAACAAAGTAATCAATGAAGGCTGCAAGCAAAGTGAAGCAAAGCAAGGCAAGGCAAGGACTAGCAAACAAGTCGGAAGCCAAAAAACAGTTTCTTGTGGCTGCAATTTGTTGGCCAGCACGCCAAGCAACGAAGCAACGAGCCAACGAACCGACCAAGCAGCCAAATCAAACAAGCAACTGGGACAGCGACGCTTTTCCAATCCTGTCCGCCTCTCTGGCTTCCTTTTTAGCTTCAGATCCCCTTGTATCCTCGCTATTTGAGCGGCGCCTCAATAATAACAACAACAACAGCAATTGCAGCCACAACAGCAACAACAACTTCAGTTGATAGTTGTGTACAAAAGTTTGCCACCCAAAAAGAAAAACTCTTCTAGTTATCTGTCTCACATTGGCTTTGCTGTACCATTTGTGACTAGGCAGATGATTGCAACTGTTGTTGCTGTTGTTATTGCCGCCGGCAACTAATTGAATTGCTTGTTACCAACACATACCAACAATGGCACATTGTAATTCGTTATTCACTTATTTTTATTTTAGTTTTTAGTTTTCGCAATCTCTGTTGGCATTAGTGCATTTGAAGTATCTTCGCGTGTTGAAGCTAAATCTATTTGACAAGTAACTCTCAATAAAAGATAAGAAAATGTATGATAAATTGAAAGTAGAGAAAATATAAAAAGTGAAGTAGTATAGGGTATGCTGAAGTCGAGCAAGCAGACATGTGCTTATTACTTGTTACTTGCTAGCTGTTTGTCGTGTGATTGCAGCCGCCTGCAGTCGACGTTTTTGTACTGCAAGCTGAATTTCAGAGGCAGCGCACGTGGCGTATGTGTAATATGCAATGCACAATGTACGAAGAGTACATGCTGTGTGTTTGCATTTTGCATGATAAAGCAGATTTCATTTTGCCTGGCGCTGGCTTTAAATCTGCCCAGCACACGAAGCAGGCGAGTCGAAAGGGGAGTGCATAATGCCATTATGCCAAAGTCCTGTTCCTGCGCCTTCTACGGCTCCTGCTGCTTCTTCTTCTACTGCTGCAGACTGTAGTCGTAGTCATGTGTGTGGTGTTGTCGTCGACATGACGGGAACGCCTTCGAGCACACACACACACACACAGCACGCAACATTCTCATAAAAATTAGAGCCTGCCCCGAGTTGACTTGACTGAAGAGGAGCTAAGTTTAGCTCAAAAGGGGTGAGGTGGGGGCCTCAAGTGCGCGGCTTGAGCAGAGTGCATGTTGCATGCAACATTGCTATTTATGAACTCAACGAGAATGCCGCACCCTTTCGAAATCCCAAATGTGTGCCCTCAACATGAGCCATAAATCGCAGCAGATAAATTTCATTCTCGGATCTCGTTTTGCTTTTGCCAGTTCGGGGCCATGTCTGCCCTTTGGTCAGCAAAGAAAATATTATTTGGCATACCCTAACCCAAAGCTGATACACTTTGGATTTCTGTTGCATTTGCCATAGTTTACAGAAATTTATAAAAATTAATATATAATGAATATCATAATTTAAATATATTCATGTTAAAATTATTACTTATAATCACATAAATACATTAAACCTGATTATCTTACTAAATGGCTTTGGCTTTTCGCCTTATTAAATGTATTAATATTTATTTAAATATTCGATGACATAATATTGATCAAATTATTTTTATTTTTTTTTATAAATTTTATATTATGCATCAGAAATGTATTTGAGCTTCGGTGCATTAAGAACTCTTCTGGTTTCCTGTTTAACAGACTGGGTCAAAATCGTTTACATGCTCCTTTGCGCCAGGCAACTCACACACTCTTATATACACAAACACGATGCACACACACACACACACACACACCGAGTTGCCCATTTTATTTATGTCAATCTTCAGGCTGTATTTGTTGGTCCGTTGGCCGTTGGCTTGGCATGGCAGCTACAGAACTTGGCCTGCCTGTAGGCCAGGGAAATACATATACATATATTTCTCACAAACAATATAAATAATCAGCGGGCACAGACTTTATTCTGGTATGAAACAGGGCACGCCCTCTTCCTGGGCTTGGGCGGGGGGCGGTGGGAGGTTTCACATCCCGCCCTGTGCATTATGTGAGAATGCGGTGAAAATGTATTTCACTCTTTTGCACTGTTGCGTTGCTCTTTGTTGTTGTGTTTGTTGTGTTCGTTGTGTTTGTGCAGTGCAATTTTTATTTAATTATTTATGTGATATTTTTTAATTTTCGCTTTAATTATGTATCTCTGATAGTTTTCATTTGCTGTCGTTATTGCAGTTGTAGTTGTTTATTTTCTTTGTGGCTCTTTGCATTTTTAATGAATTTAAATTAATTACATTCTTAATGTGACCATAATCCCTGCCATGTGTTAAATGACTTTTGTATTTTTTATAAGCGCGGATTAAATTATTTTCATTTGGTTTTAACCATTTTTCAATGACAAACTACAAATATTTGCATGTGATTTTTCGCCTTGATTCCTTTGCTGATTAAAGTATCAATAATTACCTGAAATTATTTCTCAGCTGAACTAAGTAAATATGGTATATTATAATATTTTAAATATTATTTGCATTAAATTCAACTTTTCCATGCGTATTATAATTTAAATTGTGCATTACGCCACATTTATCACTGGCATCTCTCGACATGGATGTATTAAAAAATAAAAATATAATTAACAATAAACGGAAAATTACAATTTCATATAGTACACTGTCAATTGAATCCGCCAAAGGGACGTCCGGACCAGGCTCTGGTTATATTTATTCCAGCTTGAGCCGTAATAAAACTGTCCAGCAATTACCAATTTTTCTGTTTCTGTTTCTGTTTCTGGCTGCTCTTGGCCACATTTGCAACATACATTTAATTGCTTGTCAGTGTGGTGCATGCTGGCACATTACTTCTTTTCGCTGTTGTTGTTGTTATTGATGCTGTTGTTGTTATTATTATTGTGGCTTGGGCATTTAATTTGCTGAACAGCGTGCGCTTGTCACAATAAAAATCAGTCAAGTGCAATTCTACCCCGAGCAAATGCATCACCGACAAAAACCAAGGGAGCACTTCGTTAGCCTCGATATTGCCTGAGGGCTGAGTTTGGGTTCGTGGTCATTCAGCGATACTCAGCCACTGCCATTGCCACTGCCACTGCCACTGCCACAGCCATTGCCACTGCTGGTGGCACACTCTCCCTCTCTCTCACTCCCAGGGTATGTGAGTGGTTTGCCATTGCAACGTGTTGGTCAGAGTTACTCGCTCAGTGTATGGCATTTTTGACAGCTTCATACACACTCACACTCACACCCACTCACACAAACACACTCACAATCAATCACATTCGTTGCGAGTAACAAGCCAACACGAGAATTCAATTTGTTGATAAAAGAATCTGTTTAATTTGTAAGCATTACAAGGCCCAAACATATGTTAACAACAGTTCAAATCACATGGAACATTTGTCCAACTGATATCTTAACTACACATACACTTACATATACGAGTAAGTGCTTTAAAGTTATCTCCATCAATATTATTTATATACATTTTTTCTAAACGCAACTAACAAAGGGGAAATAGTAAAAGCTCAATAACGGTATCGGGTAAAAATTAAATTATTGGCTTAAATAGTCAAATTTAAAAAATCAATTACAGAGCTAGTCAAGGATTTATCATTAAGACAAGAAATGCACAAATTTTCCCTTTAAATTGATTTATGTTGGTAGCAGTAGAAGAACTTAATGGCTGGAAAGTGAATAAGGACGTAATATAAGGGACACTTTAAGAAATGTATGTCATAGGTCAATACTTTTTTAGCTTTCAAACAATAGCTTGATTAGGCATTTCTGACAAATTAAATTAAATATGATCTTAATAGACATCGACAGAAACAAGTTTCTGCACACAGTTTTTTTCTTAGATATCGCATAATAATAAACATAGATTTACTAATGGGGCACAAGGCAAATGCTACTTTAAAGTGTTAATATCAAGGCAATAAATCTTTAGCAATTTTATGATTTAAGTCATAACTGCTTCTTGTTAAGTGTTATTTATTATACAAGCATCAAGCATTGTTTATTAGTATCTTAATAATATGTTAAGACAATTTGCTTAATGATTTTTACATTTCTTATCCCCTGTAAGTCAAATGATCAATTAAATGACAGAACACTTCGAGCTGAATTACTGGTTCACACTATTCAGATTGACAATTCTGAGTAGTTATAAAATGACAAATTTTTCTCTATTTGTGGAAATTACTGCAATTATATGAAAGTTGCAATCGAAAAAAGAAATCAAGCCATAATAAGTGTCTTTGACAGAAATGCACGTGATGGGACTGGCAATTTTTTTTATTGTTTACCTTTTGTTTGATTTGAATTTTTTAAATTTGTATTTCGAATAGCGAGTGCAACATTTTACACGCGAAAACACGCAAATGTTTGATGACTGACAAGATAAAGTCACTTAACAAAAGATTTGATTGTTTATTGTAATTGTTTTGTAGCTTTTATTTTGAAAATTACACAAATGCCGATGGCCTTGTCTCAGTACTGGGTGACTTTGTGATTTGCTGCAATTAATTATAAAGATACCAAATGAAGTACATTTTAAATGAATTGATTTTGATTAAATATGACATCCGCTGCAAACTATTTTACGATTGAAAAAGCCCGTACTTCATTCAGTTCAGGCAATTAGTGTTATCATTTTTATTATGCAATCGTTTTAAAAAAAACTTGCTACATAACACTAATTTGTTTGCTTCATTTCGAATGCAATTAAATGTGCACTGAAATTGTTGACAAACAGACAAACGACAATATGAAAATTTCTCTTAATTTCATCATTGATGTTTTCTTTTGCCTTCAACTGGCAATTGATAAATTATTTACACAATTTGCATAAAACTAGACCCTTTTATTTTGAGTGAATCAATAAATCAAACGTTATTCAAATATTGACATTTTCAATTCAACTTGTATTTCTACTAAATGGCTGAATTGGGGCTAAACTGTTAGATACACTTCGGTGTGGCTAATTAACAGACTGCAAAACGACAATAATAGCAACAATTAACTTGCAAATAACAATCTCTACAACATATCTCAGCTACGTCATGGCAACTGCTATTAGTCATGCTCAAGATACTGAAACTGAAGCTAAAGATAAACCTGAAACTCGAACTGGAACCGTAGCAGAAGCCAACGTAGCTTTTCTCTCCTGAAATTTAATTAACGATGTTGCAGAAAATTAGCATAAATGATTTAATTAAAGGTAAGTGCCAACGAGACTCCCCCCGACACCTTGAGCCTTCTCCAGGCAGCCCGAGACCAACTGAGAGGCACCAGACAGGGAACTTAGTCGCGGCATCCAAGGGGCCAACATACAACGAGCAGCTAACAAAGTCATGTGTTAATTTTTTAATAACATTTTATAAATCTTTTAACGCCTCTCCCCCATCCTCTGTCAACGAGGCGCCAGTGTTGTCTCTCCCTGTCATAACTAATGAGTTGAGCATAATGTGTTTAATTGCTCGACTGCATTTAAATTCCCACAAAACGTTTACCAAAACATTTCTATTTAAATGCCTCCTCATACGAATATATAGTATTTGCATATGGCCAATCCGACGTTAACAAATACATTCATAAATAAGAGCAATAAAACAGAGCACAATTCTGTTAAGCACATTGAAATTCGTGTAAATTCCCTCAATTCGCCCCAAACACATTGTGTGCAATTAGCCAAATTCGAATAACAAATGGAATAGTATTTTAATTCCCTGTACAAATTGAGCAAAGAGGGTATCACAGCCATCTAAGCTACATTTATTGAAATGATAACACGTGAGAGTAGCGTAAGAGTTGAGTTCTTTTCATTAAATTTAACTACTTCACAAAGAGGCAGAGGGAAAAAGTATCTCCGACGTTGCAGGGTATCTACTGGTCAAGTCCCTCATCTACAGGAATATTTCTTACAATTTGCTAGTGTTTTTATAACATTTTTATCTACATTTAAGCATAAATAAAAGCAAGAGCGACAGCTGCAAAATTTAACTAAAATACTGTAATATTTTATGCAGATTTTGTTGTCCAGCAACGCAACGATGAATGATGGAGCAAAGAAGGGAGCAAAAACAGCGAACAACAATTGGGTTTAACTCATTGTTATTTTAGCTGTGGCAAATAAATAAAAACCGCATCAAAACTATTGTAGTAAAAACATTTTCATTGCGTTTTCAATACGCACAATGTGCACAATTGCGAATTTATTTATATGAAAATGTTCCAACACTCGTCTCTTGTTACCCCACTCAACTCGACCCAGCAGCGGAAAAGACCGGGAAAAGGTTCAAAATCAGCAAATATATTTATATATTTTTGAATGTGTTTATTGGCAAACTTTTGAATTTTTAATCGCGCTTCCGAATGCATAATTTTTAAATGTAATAAAATAACTTGTATCAAAACAAAACATTTCAGGAGAATAACTCTTTACAATATTTATAGAATATTTAATGCACTATTAAAAGTTCAATGAGAACAGTGCAAACGTTAAATATGTTGTATAAAAGATACATATAAGGGATTGTTTACTTAAATTTTTCAACTATTTTTCTGGCAGCTACATTTTTATTAAAGTTGATTTAATTTCATTTCGAGTCTCGCTCACAAGTGGAAACTGAATTTCTTCCAAGAATTATTATCTTCTGAGGTAACCAACAAAAAAATTGGTTTCTTTGTTGAGTATATGTCGGGGAATAACAGTGCCAACTGTTTCGATCTATTATGATCATGTGACGTAGGTATTGTAATTTAACAGCTGCTGCGTATTGTTGTCTTTTGTTATGATTTTGTTTGTTGTGCTATGAACATATCATCAGCGATCACCTATTTGCCACCTGAACACGTCAGTTCTGTACTTGTTACCTAAAATCAAAAATCGCAAATGTAAAACCTTTTAACGCAATAAAGTAAATTTTAATAAATTCGAAACTTTACGCTAACCCTGAGGAGTCGTCCATAAATTGCACGTACTACGTACGTAGTCGAGCCACCCAAATTCAGCTTATGTTGTTTTTTGCCTACTTAAGCCGACAACAACAACAACAACAACAACAATGGCAAACAACAAAAATTTGGCTTATGTACAATTTTAGGCTAATGAAAATTTATGAACTTCTCTGTCTTACTTAAAATTATGAAGTTGATACTTTTTTGGTAGCAACTTTTGTGTTTGAAATGAAATTATGGCTCATTATTTATTGTGAACCCTGAATTAGGGAACGAGCATGGTTTGTCGTTGGCTAATCCAATATTTCAAAGCAATTCAACTGCAGCTCGGAACACTAAACAAATGGATGGGTAAATGAGAAATGTGTTGTGATGGACGACGAGTTACAGGCAAAACTAGAAACAACTGGTGCAACATTCCGTGCAGTACATTTTTCACACAGAAGATTAATAAGCCACCATTAAGATAAGTCAACAGAACCTTCAGAGTAATCTGTGATAACGCTGCGTATACTTTATGACTACCTCACTGAACACCTGTGGGAATATGTACTTCCGATGCACTCCGAGGCGTAGTGGTTTAGGATGCCCCATTCAATCCAATTCCGCTTATCAGTCACTATCACAGTATCAGCTCCATGGAAGTCGGCTGACGCGACGGATTACGTAAAAGTGATGCGGAGATTCAATGTCTTTTATGATTCGGCATAGATGGGCAAACATTTGTCTGGTTGTCTGGGACGCGATTCCACTTAACTAATTACCTATTTTAATGCAATAAAAGGTTGAGCAAACAATAAAGCGTCTTCACGGAAAAAAACAAGTGCTGCAATCGCTCGTACTCGGTATTTGTTTAAATATTTTCACTGTAAATCTTGTCAGTCGCCCGACACCACAGCTACCAAAGTTCTCAGCCCTAACGCCATATAAATAGTCAACTGGGATTCCGAAGGTGTCATTTCAATTTCAATTTGCTACCGTGAAGTCTACTTCAAGTGCGTGTTCCGCTGACAAACAAAAGATTCTACAAATATAACTCTTTATCACGTGAGTGCCATGTGGTTATACTTCATATTCTGTAACTTTTTATTGAATAATTATTATTATTAGTCACCGATTATCACGCTGTTATGGATATGTTTGCACAGCTGATGCTGGTAGTCTGAGCTTATACTGTGTAGGGAAAAAAAATCGTGGAGTTATTTGAGTGATCGACTATAATAAAGAGACAAATTTTAGCATGATACCATTGCAGTTCAAGTTTTATGATTTAAGATCACAAATTAAAATCACAGAAGATTTAATTTGGCTTACTTTTACATGTAATCTAAGTATACTACTAAATACCTTTGAGCAATCAAACAATTTCTTTATTCAAATGCCAATTCAATTTGAGAAATATTTATAAAGTAGCGAAGTCAACCTTCTTGTTTTTGCCAAGAAATTATAAGTAGACTGGAGGAGTTCAGGGTACCTTCTAGTCCAGCAATGAAGTCTAAAGTATAATATTTATTACTCATACTACTCATAACACATGCGAAAGCCTTAACTTGATCTTAATTATTTCCAAAAATAGGCTGCCAAATGGAATAATTCAATTATGGCGATATGTATTAAAGATATCACGTTAAGTTGCGCATAAACCAGACAATTGGTTTAGTTTAAATAATTATATAAATTAACGAGAATATTCGGTGCTCAACTTTCGAGCAACAGTTTCACTTGAACAGCCGTTGCGATACTTACAAACAACGAATAAGAAAGCGAAAACATAATGAGTGTGGCGATGGAAAATGACAAATATTTTGGGTAAACCATTACAAATATGGGTTATTAGAACAAGTGTTTTTTCTAAGCCGGAAGATTTGAATTCGAAAATTGAAGTGAAGTGAAATAAAGTGAAGCGAGAACGGGGAAGGGAAAAGAAGAAAGAGAAAGAGCAGGCGTCTTAATGAATTAGCAACCATTATAACAAATACAATCAAAAGTCTATGCAAATTAACTCACTTTGCTGGCACACACAACTTTATTTAAGTTCGTTACGTATGCGGGCGACCTACGACCCCAAGGGTTGGGGCACCAACAGCAATATTGCCAACGAGTTATGATAAAAGGACAACAAGAACAAGCAATAATAACAACAATGGCAACAACAACAAACTCAACTACAAGTGCAACCGACAATGGCAAACAACGCCCACTTGGCTAATAAATGATGTGGCCGAAATGGGACCTGAGAACAACAACCACTTCCTCTCTGAGGAGCAGCTAACACACACACAAACAGAGAAGTTGGTTTTTATGTTGTTGTTTTTGTTGTTGTTGTTGCTGTTGCTCCTTGGTGTTGCTGCTGGCTCTGCTGTCAATCAAGACGTGCAACGTTTTTAGCATAAACACAAAGTCACTTTGTTGGTGTTGCTGTTGTTGTTGTTGCTGGACAAGCTGGTGTTGTCAAACTTTGTTGTTATTGTTGTTTTGAGCTTTGCTGTGTTGTGTTTTGTTGTGTTGTCGTGTAATTGCTGTTACGCTTTACCAAGTTATTAAGTGAGTTTGTTGTTGCTGTCGCCGCTGCTGCTGTTGCTGTTGCTGCTGCTGTTGCAACATAATCTTCTGATTATGACAACTTGGCATAACTTTGCTGCTGTCCTATGCGAAACGTAAATTACACTTGAAAACTTTATACTCTGCATGTGTGTGTGTGTGCGTGTGTGTGTGTATTGTCTACCTACTTTCAAGCTAGTAGCTTAATTAATATGAGAAATTAATTTAAGTTTTGTCAACGCTGCACTTGAGTTTGCCAGCAAATTGGCAATTTACTTGTACCGCTTGGCATCCGTGGAATGCAACACTTGCTGCCATTTGCCACTTGACACATGCCGCCAACTGTTGCATACCACTGTTGACTAAATGCCATTCAGGTAGCCAACTAATTACCTTCAATTATTAATTTAACTGAAAACGAACATAAATTCGTGCAGCTGACACGCGCCTCATCAGTCAAACGCCTGACATATGAATTATTTCAGCCAATTGGTTTTATACCCTGTAACCACAATGAGTATGATATACCCAATCAATATCACAGTTCTTTTTTTCAATAATTTAACTCTGATTTTCGACATAGCAAATTTACAAATACGTTTTGATTTAATTTTTTTTTAACTCGATACAGTTGAAAATATATCGACAACTCGACTCATTTTTTGACGATTTTGACATTTTTTATTAAATTCGATGCATTTTTTCGATGTAAATCACTACTGTAAAGCCTTTCAAAATCATTGAAGTTTACAGGGTATTCTCAGCTGTCATACCCGCTGTGATTGCGCTTTTCTGGTTGTACTCGTACGTGCGTAGGTGTTATGAGGGCTTATCAATGTAAAATGCCACCTGAAGTGGCATTGAAATTCAAGTGTATATTGCTAATTGCATACTTTTTGTTGTCAATTAACTGTATAAGGGGGCGTGACGGTGGGCGTGAGAGGGGGCCGACATGCATACATATGTAAATAGCTCTTTCATAACATTAATAGCATATTGATAGTGTTTATTTATTATTTGTGTCTGTTTGCTTGTTCAACTGACAGCGTTTGTCAACTTTTAAATGATTCAAGCATAATATATATTGTAATGGCCTTTGGCGATACTTGGCCCAATCAATCAATTGATCAATCAATTAATCAAGGCGTACATCAAACAAAGACGACAGGCTGTTTGTCTAGCTTCGTTTTGGGCTTATAAACTTATCATTAGCCGCAGTTTGGAGCCAACTTAATTGTTGGTCCTCAAGTTGTCAACACTTTGCCAACTGTTAAATGCAATTTGCGTCTCATGAATATTTATGCGAAATATAATTAAATATGCTAATTACAGCTGATTGTACGCAAATAATTTGTACAATCATTTGAAATTATAATTCGAGCGATGGCGATGCCCAGCTTTAGACCCCCTGCCACCCTCAATTTTAGCTCCGACAACGGGCAAATCGCGAAACTCTTAAGCCCCTAAACACGCCCCCAAAAACAAGCAACAACAACAGGCAACAGTCCAAAAGGATAACACGCATTTTTAAGCTGACAATTTAGCATAAATTCAAATGAAATCTACAACAAAGTTGCGTGGAGAGAGGGGAGTGGGAGGCGGTGGCTGATAGAAGCGGGGGCGTGGCAACTGCTGTTGGGCAACTGTTGCCAATAAAACAGGAATAGAGAGAGAGAGAAGACTTAAATAAATTACATTGTTGCCTGCAAAACTTTTCGCTGGCAGCAAACAATTTGTGCAGCTGCCACATGCAGCCAAAAAGGGCATTCTCAGATGCTCTGATGCTGTGTGGCACTGTGGCAGTGTGGCATTAAGGGGAGTCACCGCCACATGGCTGACTTGACTTTTTTACCTGTCGAGGCTGCATAGAAATTGTGTCGCTTATCTTGGCAAGCAAAAGAGCAGCGGAAGCCAGATGAAGGGACTGCAGCAGAATCTGCATATTGGCCAAGAGCAGCAGCAGCAGATGACACGAAAAACGTTGAGCCAACTAATTTTTTATCAAGCTAAGTGAATTAAAGTTTTAATAACCGGTCTTGGCAGCGGCTAACATTGGCCAACACTCAGTACTATATATACCCAGTACCCCATAAAAGTTAATTAAAAATCTAATAGAGACAAGCGACATTTAACAGGTAAATTAATTGCATATCTGCATCAAAGGAAATTGCATCAAATGCATCTATAAAAAGACCTTCAAATTGGCAGCAGACTGGCAAATATTCGCACATAATTAAATTGCAAAGGGAAAACCAAAATAGCAGCAACAAAAGGACACACGCACCTGCCAAAAAGGGGAACAAACCATAAATATCAATTTAAAGCAATTCCATGCTGACAAAAAATAGCAAGTTTAATTTATTACCAGCACCAACTCTTGTGCAAACAAAGAGACCAAAAGAGGTTTTTAATTTGAGCTGACACAAACACACACAAACACAAACACAGTGAAAGCACAATAAGCTGGACAAACGAGCTGTGCTGGTTGCAGGACAAAACATTTCATTAGTTCAATTAGTCAGCAGAGCCAACGAAAACTGCCACTGAATTGGGCAGGTGGGTGGCGATGGGAGTTTGAACCGTTGTCTGTTCTTTGGCCCTCTCTGTTTCTCTTCCTTCCCTTCTGCTTTGTTGTGTGTGTCAAGTGACAGCTTTTTAAACGATGATTAGTGTCCTCTGTTGTGTCACATGAAATACAAGACAAATTATAGTTTGCTTAGCCCTTGGCTGGACACTTAAATGCAAATTTATGGCCAACCAGCGAGACTTTAACATTCCAAAAAGGATTCAATATATGCGGTCATGCGGTCATCGTGTCCGGCTAAAAGCCTCGTTTTTCAAGGCCACAGTTCAATTTGCGGCTAAATTATTAATATTGCACGCCCCAAAAAAAAATATTTGCTTAGTTGACAGAATGCTAAAGCAAATATTTAAGATGTTGCGATTAAGAGATACCCTGTTTAGAGAAATTGTAAAATATGTACAGTTTTGTTTGCAAGAAACTATTTTTTCAACTGATCAACTTTAATCTCAATTTTAAAAATCTATTCATAAAATTTAAAAAAAGCAGTTTCTGAGTAAAAAATTTAATATTTTTATATTTAAAAAAAACATTGAATTTATACCCAATCAATATAAAACATATTTTAAATAATTTTCATTAATAGTTAAAGAATAATTGTTTCGTCAGTTACATATATCTGTTATAGAAACGGATAACTTCTAGTCAAAAGAGTCAGTTTTAAATAAATTTTAAATGTGAGCAGAAATAGAGAGATGAGGGAGTCAATTTTATTTATCTGCTCTCTAAAAACAATGACACTTGCCGAAACGAGGACACTTTATGGATTTTTGTCTATAGGGAAATTAAAAGCGTGCTTTAATCAATTCTCGACGTGCAGAACATGCAGTTAAATCGAGAGAGTCACATTTAGATTGACCAAGACTTTAAAATAGAACCAAGCCAAGGTTGTCGTTTAATGTTTGAGAGCCACAAGTGGCCAGGCGGCAGGTAGCCAGGTAAGCAACCGCTAAACGCGTTAATATGCCTAATATGGAAAACTGTCGTCGCCATTGTCGGAGCACTCAACGCGCTGGACTAACTAACCTAATTATTTGTGAAATGTGCGCAGAGGAACGGAAACTCAAGCACAAAACCGCAGTCCATTGTCTGCCGAGCAGGTGAGAGGTGAAAGCGTAGAGCTGAGTTGAAGGAGCTGCCTGGAGAGCGGTTGAAAGGACATTGCACAGCACGAGTAATGAAAACTTTGTTAAAGCAAAGTGCAGCTACAAAAAAAAAAAGAAAACAAAGATGAAAAAAAGGTTAAAATAGTTGTGGGAAAAGCAAGGGCAACAAAAGTGCAACCCGAGTAGCATCCTCCAGTGGTGTCGAGTGTTCAGGATAGAGCATCCGTACCAAGGGACGTGAGTGTGGCGAGAACGTGAAATTAGTTGTGCATGCTGGCAACACTACGAGTAGAGTGGAGAATGAGTCGGAGTAGGAGTCGGAGTCGGGATGCGAAAAAGTAACTACGCTGACCACTAAATTGCCAGGATGAAGTCTTTCCAGCCGAGGAGCATGTTGATCAAATTAACAGCATGTGGTTCCTTCCCTCTCACAATCTCTCTCCCAACAATATTTGCGTAGCATACTTTTTAACGGTCAGTGTCCTCCGCAAATTGCTTAAACGGAGCTACAGCTACCTAATTATTCGACAGAACAACTTGCGTAAGTTAACTTTTCTTTGGCACTGTGACAAGGGAACAGGGAAAAAGCTAGCAAACAATTGCAATTGTCTCTCACTTTGGCAAAAACTTTTGGGGAAGGCAAAGAATCACTTTTAAAAAGTCATGCTGCAAATAAATTTTAAAATGCGTCGCAGCAAATTATGAATAGTCTGTGAGGAAACTGAAGACAAACTGAGAGAGAGCGCAAGTCATGCCAAATTGAAGGCTATTCGAAAAACATTCCAAATCCCTTTTGACTGTATCTTGGGCTGAGAAATGAGACGTAATTGAAACTTTAACCCCATCGCATTTAGTTGAAAAATTGGCATTATTCTTGAGTTTCCCGCACAAACTACGAGTGCAAGCAAAAGTACGATAAATAAGCGGCAGCTGAATAATTTTGGTTTTGGCCAAGTATTTATTTTGGTTCGCTTTGATAAATGACTTTGACGGCGAGAAATGCAAGGCGAATGCCAAACAAAGTCTGCCGAAAACCACATTTGGGGCGTGGCAGCCACGCCCACCAATGACTTTTCTCATTAGACACTCGACCGAACGTGGTCAAAATGAAATCGAAGGAAAAGTCTTTGCGAAGCCACGTTGGCATCCGAAAAAGGTCCAACATGTGTAAAGCGTTAAGCAGTTAAAAGCCAAAGCCAAAGCAAAACCCCAAATAGAAGAATGCAACAGAAGAAAACAACAAGCAATTGCCCAATGCAATGAGGGACGAAACAGTTGCAGAAAACAGGGAGAAAAAAGATTAAAAATAGAGAAAAACTAGAAAACAGTTGCATGTTGCCAGAACTTTGTAAACCGCATACTTCAACTTCAATTTGTTGGCTGAGAACAAAGAGGGGCGGGGAACTGTTGGGTAGAATGGGGAGGAGTAAAGGAGGTTAGCTGACTCGTATTTCATTACTCGAACTGGTATTAAGTGGCAAAGTTTTGTGTTTAACAACTTTTAGCAGCCGTGCGGCAAAAATGAAGAACAAAAACCGATGAAAGTTCCCTGTAAAAAGCAGGAAAAGGAGAAATAGAAACAGCCACAGCAGCACAAACAGCAACCGAAACAGAAGTACGAGTAACTTGCAGCCACTTGACTTAACTGCACTTGCTACGCACTTTAAGGGGTCGTAAGGGTGTTGGTAAGGGGAGAGGGGCGTGGCCAGCAAACCTAAATGAAAGGCGACAGTTTGCGAGAGAAAAACTGACAAACGCGATTGCAAGCACGTTAAGTTAAAGTGCTGCAAAGCATCTGAATGAAGACAACTTTCCCATCATTATCTCTTCTTTTCCCTTTTCCCCACCTTGGAACCCCTCATCATGAACAAGTTTTGCCACATTTACATTGCATTTTTGATTGGTAAAATCTGTTGCAATCTCGAAAAGTTGTTGCTTCTTCGCTCCTTTAATTAACCGAACGCACTTGCAAATGCAACGAGCGTTGAAAGTTTTATGCATTGTAATGAAATGCATACATTAAGCCAACTTTGTTGCATCCTGGCCATGAATTGGGGTCGCAGCGCATCGCACGTCGAGTACCTCATAATCCGCACACAATGTATGTACGAGTATATTCTCCCCCAATCCATCCAGCCAAATACGGCTACTTCATTATAACCACTTGTCGTAAACATTCACAGTCATGTGTGATTTAAGTTCTTGCAGCGAAGACCTTGGCAAGTTTTTTATTCACTTTCAGGCATATCTGCTAGCGTTTTATAGCTATAGTTTAAGCATTTCTTAAGCAAATCACATCTGCCGAGAGTATGTTGCAGTTGAGAGCTTATAAAATATTTTTATAGCATACTTTTAGGCACTTACATTGCTTACAAACTTAAATCAACCATTACCACCTTTCTATTTATCCGATCTTGTTGCGATTTAGTAGGATTAACTACTAAAACAAACGTAATATCACTAAGCAAACAATACATAGAGGCGTCAAACTGGCATTTTAGTGGTTTCACTCGCTTTGTATAGCGTGCAACCCCAGAGCGTTCGGCAAAAGCCGAACTGTCTTTTCAGTAGGACCCCAGAGTGGAAGAGCGTCAGTGAGAGAGCGCACACAGCGCGTCCAAATGTTGCTGAGAGAGCGCACACAAACAACGGCATGCTCGATCACCGGTAGGAGCATACCCTGTTTTAAATACAAATACTTTTTATCATTATCTTTGCTTTTCATTGGTTATTAATTATTATTTTTAGTATTTGTTAATTAATAACCATATGTTTGTGGTATAAAATTATTAAATAATGAAAAAAGCAAAGAAAATAAGAAAACAATTTTTTGTATTTTAAACAGGGTATGCTCCAGCGGGTGATCGAGCCCGCATGTTTACATATCACGCACACTTAGAAGCGTGCGCATGTTCACACACACATGTGATAATGAGAGAGACAGCGACACAGAGCGTGCTCATCGTTCTGGTGTCGATCCAAGACTAAACGTTTTTTCGGCGTTGCTTGCGTGCGCTCTCTCTCTGGGACGTTTCTCTTTCTGGGTTCTTACTGAAAAGAGCGTTCGGCTTTTGCCGAACGCTCTGGGGTTGCACGCTATACAAAGCGAGTGAAACCACTAAAATGCCAGTTTGACGCCTCTATGTATTATTTGCTTAGTGGTAATATCTTAAAAACTGTGCATGTGTTGCCTTTATCCCATGTTTTAAGTCATCATCCTGTGAATATCTTATATATTCCGACATTCTCTTTCTATATTTCTCCAGCATTTTTAGACGTTTTTCGTCTAATTTCTTTATTATTCTGACTCTTTCCTTGTTCAATGTGGGTGTGGCATCGCTTAGCTTGTTTGAATTGGTAATAAAGCGAAAAATTCACGCTACAGGTAATCTTTCCATTAGTGCATTTAAATATATAAGAGAGCTGAGAAATGAACGCGCCATCGATTGGGCCACACCCCAAGATAAGGCTAACAAGACAATTACCATAATTACTCAGTGCAAGTCATAAAAATTGATCAAGGTGATGACTGTCCAAGAGTTGCTGCCAAACAGGGCCAAAAGGTTCAACTGGTCACTCCTTATATTACTTGCCATGCCACAAAAAATGCAAAATCATGCATTAAACATGCAACTCCTGCTTGCAACACTGCATGTGTGTGTGTGTGTGTGTGTATGTGTGTGTTGTGTGTGCAAGAAAAAGGTGAAAAAATTGCATAGTTTTTCATACGTTTTGCGTCATGGCGGGCACTTTAAGCCATCGCCATGAGGCGGCGACTTTTGCTGTCCTTTGACCTGCTTGGACGTTGGCCAAGACAAACGTGGACGCGGACAGTGGGGGGCGGGACAGGGCGTGGCAATGGCGGCGCACAAAAGTATGCAACGCAATGCTGCACTTTGGCTAAATTACATTTTCAATTTGTCAGTGGGCAAGCACAAAGGCGGAAACAGGGCACCAGCAAATGGCCAAAACGAAAGAAAAAAAGATTAAAAATGTATATTAGAGGAGAAATGAATAGATAGACAAACAGACAAGACAGACAGACTGGTCAGAAGGCGTGTCTAAAGCGCGCATCAATGGCAAATTAAGTGGCGTCTTCGCAAATGTGCTTTTGATATTTTCATTGGACAGGAATTTTGGCGCATTATCCAGCTGCTTTTGGTAGCTACTGTCACGCATGTTGAATATTTTATGAGTGGCATAAATTTTGTTAATGCGATGCCCTGCTTCGTTTCTTCCTTCCTGCTCACAGAGTGTCCTTTCGTTTACACAGGCTTCCGTTTTTTAATAACTTTCCATTGTGGCTGTCAGTTTCAGTCACACACACACACAATGCCATCTTTCATCTTTGCCAGGATTCAGGATATACTCGTCGTATACGTATCAAGAACTCGCTGTGGTTGTTTTTCTTGCTGCTGCTGTGACTGCTGCTGCTACAAGCTGCTTTATAATTTATGATCCTTGGCATCGACGACTCCTTAGTCATCTCATATCACACATGTCGCCAAGTTTTGTATAATTTTTCAAGCTGTGCCAAAAGTGCATGAATATTAACTGCAAGTGTCACGGGGTAAAACGGGGAAAATACGCGAACTTGGGCGGAAGTTGAGGAAATGGGCGAGCAGTGATGATGTAAGCGGCGTATCCTTTCCGGTTGCACATGGCTCCCACCATCTTCCTCCATGGGCTACTTGAGCGACACTTTTATTATGTGGCATGTGAAACTTTCAAGTGTCAGTCAGCACCGCCTCGAAGTCAGTCTAGAGATGAGAGAAGACAGGCTGAAGACGGTTTTGCCCTACTAACTTATGCATACGTGTGGCTTAGTTTTTGCCATCACTTTACATACTTGATGGAAATGTGCGCAAATTGTCGTTGCTGTCTATTGGAAACGCTGTCTGCGACATTTTTTTCTAACTTTTATTTTAACAGACCAATACTCGTAAAGTGTTTGGCAAAACGGTCGAAAATCCAGACTCCAACATGCAAACATGCAGCACCTGCTGCCGAGTAGCTAACAAAGCGCTCGCCACACGGATAATTTGCTTAAGCTCAGCAAGCAGAAAATAACATTTTTCGCACAAGTTCACACACACAATGAGTCGACCTTTGTTGGCTCACAGGTTGCTCCTGTTGGCTTCTCTGCTTATCACATGGCCAAGAAAAAGCGGACAGTCTGAATGGTCAGCTGTCAACTCAGAGCATCTGTGCAGTTTAAATGTGACTCTACCTAAAATAAACCAAAAACAAAAAATAAACAACTATAGCAAAAACAATACTGAAAAAACATGACTAATAGTTTGTAGGGAAAAGGCAAAACAAAAGCCAGACAGAGTGTCAGATAAAAGCTTAAGGGATGGCAAATGACAGACAGAACTACACACACACAAACACACACACTCATATGTGTATATGGTAAATGTGCCAATTAGCTGGACATCAAAACAGTTAACGATGCTGATGATGATGATGATCGAATGACTCTGCTATAAATTAAATTTACAATTTAATGGGGCGTATACGTAATTGAAGATAAAATTTTAAAACAAAAGTCAATATATAAAGGCTTGTCGGTGATAATGTAAAATCAAAAACATGATTTCATACCATAAAGTGAGACGAAAATTATAAACACATTAATATCGACAAGGTCAAAGGTATCGCTATTGTCAATCAATGCCAAATATTTTCTGAAGTAAGAATTTTGAAATAAGTGGAACAAGTTGTACAATCGTCGGATAAAGTATTTTGACAAAACTAAAGTTAAATGTACTCATAATTTTAACTTACTTTATGTTAAGTTTGGCATCAATGGAAGGTCATTTAAATTTCGTTTGAATGATACAAAACTTTCCCTAACCCATTAAGTACCCATTACAAATTTTGCATTTTTGTAAAAGTCTCTTTTGAATTTTTCCTCGGTCTCAAATTAAAAAATGTTTTGATGCAAAAAGTTTCTCTAAACAATTCTAATAGTGACTGTAACATTTTTTTTTCAAAAGTCTTTTCGCTGGTATTTTTTATGATTTTTTGTATGGGATGATCTCAGAAAAATGTAGTATGAAAAGGTGGAAAAAGTGGCTAAAATAGTCATTTCTAGCAATTTTCAAAAAATCATAAAAAGAATACTATCGAAGAGATTTTAAGTAAAGTAAAGTAAGTTAAAATTATAAGTAGATTTAACTTTAGTTTTGTCAAAATACTTTATCCAACGACTGTATCTGAAAAATAAATATATCAACTGTAAGTCTGAGTTATTAAAGAGCTACAAACGATAGTAAATAAGGAACTATTAATTACGCTAAAAATATTTTCCACAATTATATAAGTCAATGAAACATGGTTTTGTTATCGCTATCTACAAATAATATTTATCTATATTCATTCAAATTAAGACATTACATTTTCTTATTATCATTCCGAAATTTCGTGTACAATTTCGAATATTTATACTCTTAAGAATGTTATCTACAATTATTTACATTCAATCTTATCAAAGCAGTTTATTCTTCTATTTGTGAAGACATTTTTTTGAGTTACGTAGCAGACGTTTTTATAGCCATAATACACACAAGTATTTTTGGAACAAGGGATTCTTAGAATTTTATGTGCGTGTTGAGCTTAGCAATTGTAAGCTAGACCATAATATTTTTGTTGCTGCTCGCACAAGCAGATCAACAGTTGGCTTTACCAAGACTTCAAGTACTGCTAGTAAAGACACAAAGTTGCAACCCAAATCTGCACATAAGCTGCGCGCTTTGTGGACCGCTACCAACTTGTTGTAGTTAAGACCAAACTCATATGTGTATACATATACTAACACCTACATAAATGTATATGTATATGTATAGTGTGTGTACATAGATACATAGGTAAAAGGAGACAGCAAGGCTCCGTTGGCTCTAGCTGGCTTGCATACAAATGTCAGCGGTGCGAGCAAAGGACACAGTCCATAAATTTTGAAATGCACAACATTTTGCTTTGTTTTAACTCATTTGGCCCCCCACACACACACACATACACTCTGACTCTGTCTGTGCACTATGGAATAAAAGCCCAATATTTTGGCAAAAAGTCAACTTATTTGTTGTTCAGTAGTTAGTTTAACGAAGGTTCATCCAAATTTAAAGTCTCCAGTTTTACATTTCGAGTTTATATCAAAATATTGGGCCTTTATCCCATAGTGCTTTGGTTGTCTTGTTGCATAGGTTATGATGTGCGGGTGGCAGAGCGTTGGCTGTTGGGTTGCTGGGTTGCTGGGCTGTTGGGATACCGCAGAAACTGTCCACGCGCCTGAGGATATGCAACAATGTAGCCAAAGTTTCACTACGAATATGGCGATAAAGGGGGAGGTGGTGGCATTATGTGCTCCAAGCGTGACTAATATGCACATATTCAACTGTGCTAGAAAACGTTTTGACAATAAACCAACCTCTACCAAGTGTGTACTACAAGGCTGGCCGCTAAAAACTTGTTTTGACCGAACTTGGTATTTGATTTTTGCATTTTTTTAGCACAATGGCCAAGGATTTGAGCACTCTGGGTTGGGATTACTTCATGTTTGTGGCATTTATAGCGCTTACCGTCTTGGGACCACTCTGGACCCGCATATTTGGCAAGAAAAAGCAACAGAGCAAGGCGGATTATGTCTTTGCCACCGGCGGTGTCTCCATTGTGGCAGTCATGATTTCCATAGCACGCGGCACACTCGGCGTACGCTCCGTGTTGGGTAAGTTTAAATGAGAAAATGCAAAAACAAAATAACATTTACATGCGTATGCTTCAATTACAGGGTATCCCAGTGAACTTTATTATCGCGGCTCGGCCATGTGGGAGATTGTATACGGCATGATGAGTGCGTATCCCATTGTCTGCTTCATGTTTGTGCCCGTCTACTTCAACCTGGGCATCACC
This sequence comes from Drosophila suboccidentalis, assembly GCA_037043435.1. Classification (NCBI taxonomy): domain Eukaryota; kingdom Metazoa; phylum Arthropoda; class Insecta; order Diptera; family Drosophilidae; genus Drosophila; species Drosophila suboccidentalis. The sequence goes on from JBAMBK010001828.1 coordinate 140,541, forward strand.
TCTGTTTATCAGTACATCGATCTCAGGTGAGTCCCCAGCACAATGAGAATGAGAATGAGTCTGAGAATGGCATCGAGTATGGGAAAAGACAACATTTAATTAGCACAAAACGACGACAACATGAAAATTGTTATTTCAACATTCATTTTAATTTCACAAATGCGTCGAGCGACACGCCCACGCCAAAGACACAATGAGACCCCTTATCGCCGAGATCCCGCACAATTTTATTCTTCATTAAGAAGACCAAATGGCACTAAACAGACCAGCAAAGGACAAGCTGAAGTAAAATGAGAGGAATGGGAATAGGAATGAGGACGACAGGCTGCGTCGTTGCTAAATAAATTTGAATAACATTTCGTAAAATAAAACAAAAAAACAAAAAATGAACAGCAAGTGTCCAAACAAAGGCGCACCAAATAATCTATATATTTGTCCTTTCCGTGCCCAAAACAGGCGACACTAACTGCGAGACTTGGACTCCAACTCCGACTTCTATTCCCATTCCCCTTCCCACTTCCATTGGCCAAGTCGACTCTTGGTTGTCGCAAGTTGTCGCCGCTCGTCCGGTCGCCTTATCGCCGAGCAGCCTAATTGTTTTTTAAGATTGAAATTAGTAAACTAATTTGTTATCAAATGTTTGCAGTTTCGACAACAAAATTCAATTAATTGCAAAAACTGACACAACGCAGCCCAAGGCAAATGAGAGGGGAGAATATCAGTGAGGACTTGAGCATAATTTGATTCAAATTTAATTGGCAGTAGCCCAGGCCAAAAGACTCAAATATGTTGAGTCAAATCTGTGCGGAATTGGGAAATTATTCAAGTATTGCACAAGCTGCAAAATGATTGATTGCTGTCAACAAATGCAATTGAAAGACAAAGTAATACTTTAAAAAATATCTACATGCATATTATAATCAGAAAATATAATCATTTCCATGACATGCGCTTGAGCTAATTATACAAATAGATAACTTGTAGTTTGTAGTTCGACTGACTTGTTTCTTGGGCCATCAATCTTAGTTAGCTGCGATTAGCCAAATTCCATACAAAATATTCCAGACACATGGTAAATTTGATGTGCAATTTAGTTTGATGACAAGCAAATGGCATTCAAGACAACAACCCCGGAGGGCCAAAAGAGACTAGACTAGGACGACAAATACAAGATGTTGCCCGGACAACAAAAAGTTGTCACAAATTTGAAGCCTCATTGTCATTGTCGCTTGTCAACGCAACTGACGCCCCACGACATGTTTATGCATACAACAACTTCATCAAAATCGGGAGAATGTAAAGATAAAGGGATGGAAACGGGTAAAAGTCGTTTGAGCCGATAAGTGAATATGCTAAAAATTGGCAAGAGACACAACTCTCTCTCTTTCTCTTTCTCAAGTCAAAGACAACAACAAGCATGAGAGATGATAAAGGACAGAGACTTTTACGATATACTATGACAATGCAAAACAAGTTAGATCAACACAATCAAAACTAAACAGCTTCCAGATACCCTCTGAAAAAAGTTTTAGTAACAATTCAATTTAGTTAATATAAATAATATTCTTTAAAATAATGTTCTCAAATGGATTAATGATTAGAAATTCCTAGTCAAAAATTAAGTTGCCTAGCTCGTAGGGTATAAAGACACAAGAAACAAGAAGCCAACTGAATTCATAAAAAAAGGGAAAACAAAGAAACCTCTCACACGCACTGACACACACTTGTGCTTGCTGTTGACAAATTGTATGACAATTCGTTTGTGTCATAATGTTTATAAATAGCGCGTGTTGTTACTGTCAAGCCATCATCCCAGCATCCTGCAGCAGTTCGCGTTGACAGTCACCCCAACACCCAAAAGCCCCCGTCAACCCGTCACCCCGACGCCCAATCACCCAGTCAGTCAACAACCGAAACTTGCTAAAACAAAAATACAACCCAGCTGCAGATTTTAACATATGATAAGGCAAATACATGAATTTTCTGTAAGTCATCAGGGTAAACTACATTGTTAACTGTACCTTTGTGAACTTTGTGTCTTTAAAAGTAGTGCTAGAAACAGTAAACAATTTTTATTTAATTAGCTTTATTATTATTTACCTTATTATTGGCTTCTAATTTTGATAGTTCTAAATTCATAACATTTTCCTAATTTAATTTAATTTTCCCAATTAGAAGTTTCCTAGCTTTTTGTGCCTAGCTTGTTCCCTAATTTTATTATTCTTAGTATTTTTATTGTAAATTCTTATAGGAAATTGAAATTCGACCATTAAATTGCATCACAGCAACCTGAGGCTAAGTCCCTTGTGTTAGTCTCTGAATAATTCTTCAATTTAATGTGGTAATGTGTTATTGCACGCCCACATTTCCTGCTGGGAAATAGGCAAGACCAACAGTTAAACACTCGCAAGACTTCGACTCGGCAGACTTGTCAGCAGGCTGTCGTAAGTGACGTCTGCCACTCAGCACATGGCCTTTGCCTTTGCCTGCCTCCTGCCTTAAGAGCTCCAGCTCGAGTGTTGCAAAGCGACCATTTGTTGGCCGAGAACTGTAGGCAACAAATTTCATAGTACGAGTATTTTGGCATTTTGCCCTTGATCTGCTTCAATGGTCAAGTTGTTTGGTCCGAAAGATAGGAAAGTTGTGCGCCAACTGTGTGGTTGCAATGTGAAATGAATGAGTCCCATTCAATGCGAGACAATTACATACAGAAGCAGTAAATAAATAGATTTGATGCTTGTTTTGGCTGCGGATCAATAAGACACTTTTTAGCACTTAACAAGAGGAAAAAGTGCCAAAAAAAAGACCACTCGCAAGTGAGTAGGTGAGTGTGTGAGTGAGTGCATTTGAATTTCGCTTGAATATTTACGAGTACAAGAACCGGACAAAGTGCCTGACACACGTCAGCCATCATCAAAGATGGTTAGAACGGTCGTAAAAATGCAAGAGAGAGAGAGAGAGCGCAAATAAAGCGAGACAGCATGCACGCATAAATAAAGACATTTTTTGGCATGATGGCAACTCGATTTGCAATTCAAAGATAACAAAGTTATTTGGCAGCAACACGTTTTTAGTTATTCGACACCCTCGACACATACTATATGTATGTACGTATGTACATATGAGTATATTTTAACACTCGAAGCACTAAAAATCCATGGCTGATTATGTTTATTTATGCGAAGCATTTAATCCAATCAAAAGGCAGCTCCCAAATGGCAGCTGAGTTGTCTTTGATTATAAAATTAACTCGACGCAATGGACCAAAGCAATCGGAGCTTCCCAGGGCAGCGATTAGGTTGGCATTATTCATCCCCTACCTACCTCTCTCTCCTCTCTCGCCGGCATATTTAATTTGGCCCTCAATTTATGCTTTTGTTCATAACCGAACTGGCTTAACGCTCACATTGATAAATGATGTGACCAGGCCAAGCAAATTGCGTGGGCGTCAAGCGGCTAAGACAGTCTTAAGCGGTTTCTCCACCCACACACACAGTCCCAACACACACACTCACAGCGAGTGGTAATGCATTCAATAAACGGCAGCAAAGTGGGGCAAGTGGTGCAAGTGGGGCAAGTGGTGCATCGTGGTGCGTAGCCTTGCAATAAACGATGTCCGTGTCGTTGCCATTGCCGGTTGCCAATGCAGTTGCCGTTGCCATTGCCGTTAAAAGGTTAGCTGGTCGTTGACGCTGTCAATGTGCGATGGGCAATGGGTGGTCGTCCTTGTGCCCTTGCTGGTAATTGCATGAATGCTATCCCTTTCTCTCTCTCTCTCTGTCTCTCTTATCCATCTCTGCCGCAGGTAACGCTGCAGCAATTATTGCATACTTTGCGGCACTTACATTTAATTTAAAGTTATTAACCGACATTCGCGACTCAGTTAAGACGGCGTAACGCCATTAAATAGATACAGCAATGCAATTAAAGTTTAAATGCAGATTCCACAGAAATTTTCAGAGCAAAAGAGAACCAGAAAGAATGGAAATGAGACTGAGCTAGAAGGCAAATCAATTAAAGTATAACAAAAGCCACCCACTGTGGCAAGCAGCGTTCAATCAACTGACAGGCAGACGCACAACGACAGTGTTAGCCTCAGGTCATCACTCACAAATATAGAGAACAGAATAACAGAAAGACAGAGACAGAGACACAGAGAGAGAGAGGAAGAGTGTAAAAGAGAGCAAACAGGGAGTGGAATTGATGCAGAGCACTTATTGTGATGAACATGATGTTAACAGGCTAAATGAGAAACAATTGCTACAAGCGAACAACAAAAACAATTCACACACACGCACACACACACATACACTCAAAAAACAAAGCACAAAAGAAGAGACGAAGAAACAATAAATCCCATAAATCATATTAAATTGACATATCAGGCAAAAATTGACCGCAAGCGAGCGTTGAACGAAAAGTTTTTGGTAGGAAATATCCTGCTGTACATGTGTCTATGTATAAGAATGAGGATGACCACAATATGTTGTATGTATGTATATGAGTATGGGAAATTGAATGTTTGTGTGTATATTTTGCTACAATAACATTTCTTTATCAATTTCCGTTACAAGAACAGCATGTGCAAATGCCTAAATAAACGTTTGTCTATTTTATTCCTCACTCTCTGCAACTCACACTCTCTACCTCTCTTTCACTCCTCCCTCTTGGAATCCCTTTATATTTTGCTTTTCAATTGACACGCCTTGGCAATTTGTGGCTTATGCCGCACATCCATCGTTTCATACTCATTATTAGCCCACGCAAATTGGCCCTGTTTCGATTGGCACACTTAATGGCCTTTTAATAAAGCCACGGCCATCGGGCATTATGAGTATTTCTGAGCCACTTGTGGAGGATAATGAGCACACTACTATTTACATACACTGCTGTCATCTGAGTCAGCATTGCCATAATTAAAATATACACACTCGCATACGTATTTATATATCGCACATACGACATGTTGTACACACGCTGTCATCTACTGTAAGCCGCTTAAGCTCAACATAACGATGAATTTACAAACGGAAATTCATAATATGCATTAAGCACATTTAATGCTCAACCAAACACACAGAACAAAAAAAGATGAAAGTTATTGATTGATGTCTGCTTATTGACAGACACTGTGTAATCCTCTCGGTTTCTGTGTTCTTTTGTTTCTTTTTTCCACATTCCATATTAATAGAACTTCTTGTTTAATGCAATTAGATGCATGCAGCTGGCTTTCAGCTGTGAGCTGCCAGTTTTATTGGCGTTTGGCATTAACTGGCCATGCCACACACCTGGCTGCCAATTAATGGGGCAAGGGGGCGGGGCTGTCCAATCACTCAAATGATTGAGCAGCTGAAGCGAATTAAACCTTGCTGGCATTAACATGCAGATAAGCCTGGGCTTGATGACAACACAGACTGACTAATAAATATGTATTTGTCTTTGGCCATTAATCATTTAGTGTGCCATCAATAAAGCCAACACACACACACGCACACACTCGAACAGTGGATTATGCAGTCAGCTTTCTTACACATACACAAACATTTGTATGGCACCACTTGTGTGTGTAATGTTTGTTCATGTGTATAGAACGGCAAGTGAAGCTGTAATTGGCCACTAATGCCCCAACTGCCTGATTAGTCACACACACAATCGCACAGTGGACACAAATGTGCTTGCTTCATGTATTTGAATACGCAAACTACAATTCCATTAATATACACACATAAATATTGCATACTTATTGGAGCAGCAGTAAAAGTAAAAAAAAACTTAGGTATTTTACAAAAAATGCATTCGAAAACTATATTCGAAACACGCCTTGTTAATAATTATAAAGCATATAAACAAATTAAATGTTTTGAACTATCCAAACTTTGAAAGTATTTCATACTTCTTAACGTTGCAGCCATAAAAGTATTATTATCATAATTTTCTTATCATTTAAAGTGGAATTCACAAGAAGAAAATGAACTGTCGAATAAAATATAAGTGCAGACAAATTAAAAGTTTCTTAGTCAAACTCATAAAAGTTTTTAAAAGAAAAAAACAATATCTGTTTTATATTTAAAAAAAAATATTGATTGAACACTTTTATTGTCCTATTTTAAATGTTAGTTGAAATTGAGAGTTGACATTAATTAATTAATACCTCAGCCAGACATTGGGAAATTGGGGCTTTAAACCATATTCCTTAAAAAAATAGTTATGCACATAAAAAGCATATAAATATGACATTTCAGAAGTACTCTTTAGCCCACCCGGTAATAGACCAGCACTTGTGGTTAAAATTAGACCCTCTTGTGATGCGGACAACAAGAACAACACGAACCTCAAGCGCATACAAAGCGATCATTAGACGCGGCGAAACTGGAAGCCTTTGTGGGCCACTTGGGCCACTTGGCGCCTTGTCGCGCATTTTGCATCAAATTAACACACAAATTTTTATAACCATGTGCCGCCAAAGGGAAGCAAAGGAGCATCATAAAAACCCGGCACAACTATAAAAACAATCAAAACGAGTTACGAACTTGCCAATTTAGCTGGCGTTTGGTTGTTAAAGGCGCAGGCTTCTTAGCCTGATTCTCATTTTTGTTGTTATTTGGCTTATATTTTTTTTTTGTTTTTGCTTAGCTGTCGTAAATTTGTGGCACGTTGGTAACTTGAGCTGCAGCTGCCACGCCTGTTGGCGCCCCCTTTATTGTGAGCGCCCTCATTTTACAGCTGCAGTAAATCATAAAAAAAACAGGAAAGAAGCAAAAAATATGAAGTGCGCGCGCGCATAAAAAGGTCAAAGCCATTAAAACTTTAATAAACGCAGCTAATAAAAGTAAATAATGAAAGGCAGTTGCCTAATTAATGCTGTAAATCGAGCTCGGCTACCACTAAGCACCTTACCTTATATGAGTAGCAGTTGGATTATGAATCTGTACTCAACTGTATCCATTCCATTTCAGATTCAAGAGTCGCACCGTACGTTGTCTCGCCTCGGCCACATATATTGTTCGCCAAATCTGTAATCTGGGCATCACGGTCTATACGCCCAGCGTGGCGCTATCCGCCGTCATTGGCATACCCTATTGGGCGTCCATAATGGGCATGTCCATCATCTGCATATTCTTCACGATTATGGTAAGTATTACATTTATTCTTTCCTTTCTTCCCTGTCATGACTTTATTCTTCCTTTTTATTTGTTTTTAGGGCGGTCTCAAGGCAGCCATCAATGCGGATGTCATCCAAACTATTACGATTCTGGTGGTAACCGTTGCTGTCTGCCTGCAGGGCACCATCTCCAGCGGTGGGCCCAAGAAGGTCTACGAAGTGAATCGCGACAATGGTAAGCAATCGGGCACAAGATTAGCTCCGATTGATCATGGCAGCTTATTAGCGAGTCCTTTCAAATGTCATGCCATGTGTGTGTGTGTGTGAGCTTTTCTCTCTCTCTCACTCTCTCTCTCTGTGTGTGTGTGTAATTTTCATACATAGTATTTGTGCTGACGAATGATGACTATTAAAATGGCATCCATTTTAGCTTGCCATTGTTCTTGTTGTTGTTGTTGTCTGCTGCGACGGCTCATTATGCACATAAATGATGATGATAAAAACAGCATAAAACAGCAGCCTCCCCAACAGTAACAACAACAACAACACGCGACTGCGTGACGACAGTAATAAATGTCTAGCGGAACAGCGCGTTTGTCACACGAGTTTGAGTTGTTGCCTGTCATTGGACCAATTGTCGAAGCGCGCACTCTGCGAATATTCCCATATGACAGGCCATGCTACACCGCGACGTACCGCACAACATTTAATTCATGCCATGCAACTGTATTATGCAACACGTACTTAGCTACTTTTTCACTTTTACACTTTCTTTACATAGGCCGCTTAAGTTTCTGGAATTTTACCGGCGACTTCACCGTGCGCGTTGACACCACATCCGCCTGGCTGGGACAACTTTTCATGTCTCTGTCGCAGATCGGTTGCCAGCAGAACTTCATGCAACGCTATGTCAGTCTCAAGTCACTTAAGGAGGTTCGCAGGTCAGTTGAACTATTAAATTTATTAAACTTGCACAAAAATCACTTTCAAAAAAATGGGTTTTTCACTTCTGACTTTCTTATACAAATAAGAAAACCAGAGTTGCAACACTGTCATTTATTTTGTACCAATCAATCAAAGCCACTTTAGCAAGCTGAATCAAGATGAATTTATATATAGGTGATGTATTCGTTTGACGTGCTCTCTTTTTCGGGGCACAAACGTCATTACGAGAGCAAACGTCGTAGTAGGCGGTTGTATTAAATTCTCCCAAAAATGCTCCGTGTGTGCAAAAAAAGAATCTATCTTTGTCGTCTCTCTCACGTCAGACTCTCTCTGACAGATTCGCCCCGAGAGAGAGCGAATACATCACCTATATATAAATTCATCTTTAGCTGAATATCCACCTGCCACTAGTGACGAATATCGAATATCTTCTCTCTCGCTCCTTCACTTGTTGTTGACTCATAAAATATCGATAGAAAATTTTTATCTAGTAAAATTAATTATTTTAAAAAAATTAATTAAAAATTTTTACTTACAAAAAACAAACAATAATGGTATTCCGGGAACCGTTTTAGATTTGGTTTAGATTATTTTTAACCAAATCTAAATCAGTTGACGGAACGACCCTCTTTGAACACTGATTAGTTTCAGATTTCGTGAAACAGCATGGTAAGCATCGGCTAACAAAGCATTAACAGATCTCCATAATCATAGTTAATTTATTGGTTACCTACAAAACTTTAAATGAACAATAAGCAAATATACGATTGCATTCCATTTTGATTTGTATATTGCACAGCGACAGAATGAAAATAAGTGGAGAACACCAAATGTCACACAAAATAATGAGTTTATAATCTCTGTAAACGAAATCGAAATCAAATCGACAGATCCGCCCAGAGAGAGCGAAATACAGCACTCAGAGCAGATTTCACCTTGACAATCAGCCATTAGTGACAGACCGACATCTTCCCTCGATCCTTCGCTTCTGTGGCACACTGAAAATTGTATGGCATGTCAGCCTAGTGAAATCAGCTGACTTCGAAATCAATAATCCAAAATCCTACAACACAAATCTAAAACGCTTTCCGGAATACCATTAACTTAAGTTCATTTTAAAAATATTTTGGTGACCTCTTCGCGTGGTGAAGCTTAGTAAGAAATTCAAAAAAAAAATCTTAAAAATTCGAGGAAAATTCATCAAAAATTTGAGTGCAATTTTCAAAATTCTAGCTACAAAATTAAGCTGTTCCCAATTTAACTCACGGTTTTTTCAATGAGTTAAATAGGATTTGAGTGGAACCTGAAGATCGCCTTTTTTTTTTTGCAAGCTTAGCCAGGCTTGCCACATGATTTTTTTACTATTTTACCGCTAGCAAATCAAAGTCATGTCATCATTACTTAAATGATTAATTATCTATTTAGATAGTATAGATAGATTAAGATAGTATAGATAGATAGACTTCCTATATCCTGGAAAAGGGAATATTTAAAATATTATATAGGTGTGGCGACAAGGCGATACTGGACGATCCATACTGACCCTCGGAAACATACGAAACACAGGCAACTTGCACAGACAGGCTGGTCGCGATCCATTACAATTTTTAAATTTCAACAACTTAAAATTAATAATATAAACTTTCCAGACTTGTCATCCCCACCTTAAGTACAAGGTTTTTTTTTTTTTTTTTTTAATTTGACTGGTATACATTTTTTGCGTTTCATTCCTAGCAATTTAAAAACACATGCTTGACTACAATGACGGGGGGGAATCGAACCCAGTTTTTTCAAACTGAAAGTTCTAGTTATGTGACAGGTCGGCGACTCTAACCACTGAGCCACCGGACCACAGTACAAGGTGGAAGAAATAAATGAAAGTTGATCGTCAAATTGAATAAGAGGATCTTGCGATCCTTGCGAATTAAGTGTGACACAACTCTAAACAGCTTACCATTCATTTCTTGTTTTAGTGTGATGCTGAGCAACGTACCGATTGTGTTTCTGTTCTTTGCCCTCTCTTGGCTATCGGGCATGGTCATTTACTCCGCGTACATTAACTGCGATCCCTATGCCGAGGGCTATATCAGAAAGCCCGATGAGATTCTGCCCTTCTTCGTGGAGGATCAATTGGGATTCCTGCCTGGCTTTGTGGGCATCTTTATGGCCACTCTATTCAATGGCGCACTCTGGTGATTAAACTGACTCTGAATAAGAATAAGAATCCTTGACTAATCTATGAGCCTTTCCTTAGCATGATGGTGTCCAATCTGAACTCCCTGGCCACCGTTTGCTGGGAGGATTTCATCTCGCAGCTGCCCACATTCAAGGGCATGGATGACAAACACCAGTTGAGAATTATAAAAATTGTCACCGTTGTCTGCGGTCTGATCATAATGTGCGTCGCCTTTGGAGTTGGTCTGCTTTCGGGCGTTATCGAGTCCTCGCTGCTGGTCTTCTCGGCTACCTCTGGCCCACTTCTTGGCTGCTTCATTTTGGCCATGATGGTGCCTGTGGCCAACTGGAAGGGAACATCCGCCGGCATGATCACTGCCTGCGCCTTTGTGCTTTGGATCATTGGCGGCAGCATGACGATTGACAAGCCATCGACCATGCTGCCCACATCCACAGAGGTAAGCCGAAAAAGGGATCCTCAAAAGGATTTCCATATTAATCAGAGTCTGTCTCTTGTAGGGCTGCTCGAACTTCACCTTCTCGCGGTCCATTGCCAAGCCGAGCAGTGGAATCGACGAGTTGCCTTGGCTGCTGAAGCACACACCCATCGATGGCTACAATCAGACCTTTGTGGACCCCACACCCAGAATTGCTCACGAAAAGTAAGTAAAGACCAGATGTTAACAACTTACTTCAACTCTAACTCCTGCTCTTTCCAGAACTCCCTTGGAGACCTTCTACTCCATAAGCTTCATGTACTACAGTTTGATTGGCACAGCCTTGACGGTTCTCATTGGCACACTGATCAGCTGCCTGACGCAGCATGCGGATGACGAGTACGATGCCAAGCTGCTGCATCCGTTGATCTTCCGTTGCTATGAGCGATTGAATGTGCCCAAGCCGTATTACATTAAGCACGAGGAGGAATCCGGATTGAACAGACGCAGCAGCAGCAACTCATCGGCAACGACCACAACCTGCAAGGTGGAGAAGATCAATCATGGTTTCGATGCCAACGAGGATAAGAACAGTCCCATATCCGTGCTCTTTACAAGCTCAACCGCAACCGGCGACAACAACGAACGTCGCAGTTCCATTTGCAGCAGCAGCCGCATCCAATTGGACACGGTGCCCACAGGGGGGGAAACGGGTGTCTATCGACACCTCGGCTCAAAGACGACGTTCTGATACCTGCTCCGCCAAATACAAATACCCTTAGTCTTTACTTAGCTCGTAATTTTGTAAGCTAAGCCATATTTGAGGGGCGTAAGTCGATAAAGATGCTGTGATTACTTATTGTACAAGAGAGTATACAGTTACGCATATCGTTGGATCTTTGATAGATTCATTAGAGAGAGGTGCGTATTGTAGAATAACAATTTAATGTGTATGTATGTACTTATTGTATATGTAAGCAAAGGCAATAACTCAATTTTAAGCTCAACATTTTGTGCAATAATTAAGCGAATTTTATTTAAATAAATGTTTAATGTAAATTTGTATCTATTGTCTTAGCGGGGCTTAATAAGAATAGTAATTTCTTATTTTTATTACTTATTTATTAATTAAATCATTTTAAACGACAGTTGGCATTCAAATTTCAAATGTTTCGTCAAGTGTTTCGTTAAGTTACAGCGTAAGAAAGTGCTGCCAAATTCATATTCCCATCGCACACAGTCTCACCAGTGCTGCCAACTTTTTATCAAAAAAAAAGGTTTTTTAACTAGAGAGGAGGAAAAAAAGAGCTGAAAATATTCTATAAAAAAGCGGAAAAAGAACGTTTTTACGATCTTAGGCTTAGTACGCAAGCTAGATAAATTTTACGCGGCGTATTTGTATTAATGAAAAAAATACAAAAATATCTAATTGATGTCTATAAAAACACCAATATTGTCGTCGTTATTGACCAAATTCAAATAGTCTTCATAGTTTTCACTTGTGTGCCAGACATTTATCTCCCATACCCAGCGAAACTCTAAACAGTTTGATGTTTCGCTGGGCCAGTCAGCTGTTTCAAACAGTGCTGCCCAGCCCCGTTCCTTTATCTAACAGCTCTGTTACTTTCTTGAGTCTGCGGACACACGAGCGGAGCCAAATGTCAAGTTCTTCTTCTTTTTATATGGAGTTTGGGCTTACGCCAGGCCTTTTTTTGAGTTTGCGTACTATGCTTTAAAAAAAAACGAAAAAAAAGCCAAATGCATTTCTAAAAAATCCAGAATTCCCGCTTCCCACAATTCCAAAATTTTCCCGCCATTGGTCTTCAAAAACAATCAGATTTGACGGGAAAAAAGCTAAGTTGGCAGCACTGAGTCTCACAGCTGTTTTTCGATAACGATTTCATAAGCAGCTGATTGTCAACAGTGCTGACAACAGTGAAAAGCTCGATAAAAGCTAAAGCTAAAATATTAAATTGTCAGAAAACATGAATAAAGGCATAAAAAACAATTAAATTTGAAATAAAACCTATTAAAATAAAAATGGCAATAGGTTTTTTTTTATCAATTACATGGAATTTAAAGCTACAAACGGCGTCGATTAAAATCAGCCTGAATGGTCTGCTCATCACTGGCGCTGGCAATAAAAAAATTGTCGGGGGATTTTAATTTTAGCGGCGCATGAAATGCACAAAACGCAAAACGGTCGAACAGCAAAAGTCGAACAAATAAGCAAATTGTAGATAAAAAGAAAAGAAATGGCAACTTTGGCAAAGCCAAAAAAGGTAAGTACAAGATGAAACAAATGTGGAATGAATTGAGTAAAAACAAAACAAACATTGCTTGTAGAAAACAAAAAAACAAAGTGTGTCCAACGATCAAAGGCACGCGGAAGAAGAAGAAGAGTGCGGCGATGAGTTATCAACAAGTAGAGCAAATGAACAAAGACAAACGGAAAATGCGTCGCTGCTGGAAGAGTTCGAGCGGGTGGCTGCAATGGCCAAAAGCGAGGCAATCATTAGTCATGACTGCTGCATATCAAGTGACGTGGTGCCCGAGGTGATGGCAACAACAACAACAGCAGCAGAAACAGAAATTAAAAGTGGAACTGAAGAAATTGAAGATAAAGAAGATGAAGCTGCGCCCAGTGCACCCACTGCGCCCTTGACCAGCGCTCCCCTCGTGCAGTATCCCAATCTGCAGCCAATGCGACTAACGAATGCACTCATCGAGGAGCATCAGTCTCAAATTGTTTACAAGTCACAAGCGCCGCGATCGCCGGGATTCGCCCTGGCCAGCAGCCAGTTGAAAGCGTTTACCAGCGAGCAGCTGAGAGAACTCTACCAATGCCCCGATTTGGAGCTGGCCAAGCAATTCGAGTTGGAGTTCCTGATGAGCACACTGCTCGAGTCCAGTGAATCGGATCCGCTCTATCTGCACCTGCAGAATTACTACAATCTGTGGACCAGGTTGACTTCCAACGTGCACTACATCAAGGAGAGACGCAAGGAGTGCCAGGAGACACAGCAAAAGGTGTGGACACGTGTGCCAGTGACATGCACCTTCAGTGCCAACTGCTACGACAACAACCTGGTCAGCGAGACTATAACCTATGAGTGAGTGCATCCTACTTGACATCAACTCATTGAAATGCGATCTCTAACCCGTTTGTCCTTTACAGACGCATCAAGGTGGATCCCATTAAGCTGGAGGATGCCACGGCGGCACTTATGAACCTCCACGACCTGGTTTGCCACGGGTACACCACAAATCTAATTACGACCAAGATAGTCAAGGTCAAAATTGATCAGATCATCAACGAGCTCCTCGCGTATCCCGACGTGGATCCCCAGGCATCTGTTGACTTGCACGACAAATTGGATGACGCCGCCTTGCAGTCCTTGACTCAATTGAGACGCGCCATCGGCATCCTCTTCAACTTTGCCCGACGGCCCAGCCCCAGCGCGGTATTCCTCTCCAGCTGACATTCATTTAATTTATTATTAAGACATTTTATATTTCCCTTAGAGCTTTGATGCGGATCTGAAGCTTTGGCTGCGCAAACTGGTTGCACTGCAGTTGCTGTTGGCCACCAAGGAGGATCATTGGTTTCTTCTCTTCAACATCTTGCGGTGTCCCAACGGAGCAGGCGTCTGGGCGGCGGAGTTTCTGCAGCTGCCGGGCATGGGACCAAGACAAATGAAACCCAAGGGCTCACAGCCCAATGAACTGCCGTTGGCACTGAATTCACCAGAGCTCAATCACTGCATAGCTGTGCTCCAAATCCTACTGCTGCCAATTAAAAAGCGTGACGAGTACCTCAAGAGCCAGGCTCAAGCGCAAAGAGAACTGTCGGAGTCGACTGGTGGCCATGAACGCTGGACAGTCGTGGACTCGGATGGCGAGGATACACTGACGCCCACTGGCGAATATGTTGGTGTCAAGGAATGTGATCTGATCGCGTTGCTGAATCAGTTGCCTTTCGATAAGGTCTTTACGTAAGGATTCTAACAAATTTATTCGGAATTATATTTATATTTATATCTTAATTTCCAGCTCGGCCATGTGCATTGAAAAGTTTCTCGATGACTACATCATCGAGCCGGACATGATAACGCCGCAGAGAATGCTCACCGTGGTGGCCTTTTTCGCCCAGCTGGTGGAGACACTCGGCGAGGGCATGTTGACCTACAACAATGAGCGCTACAAGCAGCTGGCCAAGCGACTGGGACGCCTGGTGCGTCACTCTCTGCAGTACATCTCCGATTACCACGAGCTCTTTCTGTAAGCAGCCCCTGGAATCCACATTCTACAACTAACTGAACCCATTTGCAGGAACAACAATTTACCCAAGATCCAGGAGCTGTGTGAACGCATCGAACTGGAGATGCAGGCGTTGCTAATCCGCGCCTGCAGCTACATCTATCGATCCCGAAATCTGGGCACCTGGCAGTACTTCTCCACTCTGCCCTATAGCTCACTCCATGCTGATATCATCTGGCATCTGTTCTACTACCTTAATGTCGGATTTCCCAGCGATCTGAACACGAAAATAGCTGCCGACATGGAGACAATCTACCGGACAGAGTTCTGGAGCAAGTTTGACGTGGCCAATGCGGATATCTCCTCCGAGGATATGTACTATCTGCTGCAGGCCTTCTTCGAAATGGCCAATGGCCGGGACATCACCAAGGACAGGCCACTCATCCGAATCATTTGTCTGACCATCTTTGAGGTGCGTCATCCAATCAATCCATCAATTTGCACATTTCTTAATCGCATCCTTTCGCAGATTGGGTTCATCCATCAAAGCACTCGAGAGTTTTGCTACAAAACTGCCCGTGACATGTTGGTCAACATTTCGCTGGCCTACGAGGATCTCTTGGACTGTCTGCTGCTGCAGTTGAAAGCTCGCTTCGCAGAGATCGAGCAGGCGGCGTATCTATTCAAGGCGCTGCCCCTGGAGAACTGGCGTCCCAGCATGGAGAGCTTTGAACTGCTGTCCAACTGGCTGCTTCACTTTGACTACCAGACATCGGAGAATCAATTGGCGCGCCTGATCATCGGTCATCTCAACTGGAGCTTTGATGTCGAGGGTCGTTTCTATTTGCCACACAACATTCACGTGCGCATGGCCTGTCTGGTGACCGAAGCTATCACCAAGCACGCACCCGAGGTGATTGGTGCCTCGGGCATATCGGAGAGCGTGCGTCAGGTGTCCTCACTGATCGACTCGACGCAGTCCAGCCGGGATCAGTTCACCAATTGGTGCTGGCGCATGATCTCCATGCTTCGGCTGCACCTGATGGATCAGAGCACAGAGTCAGTGAAGAGAACTCTGCAGCATCCAACGGAGCCGCTGCTCTTTGTCCCGGACTTGAAGCGTCTGGACATGATCTGGCAGGGCGTCAGTGAACAACGCCCGCTGGCGCTGTATGTTGGTGTTTTGGTCAGTCTACATGGCCATTCCATTCCCGTGATATGCCAACATGGCTTCGAGCTGCTCCAACAGCTGCTCGGCGATCATCGACATGCAGCTGTCATTCGTAGTCTCGAGCTGATCATCCCATTGTTCCTCGAAACACCCGATACTCTGGCCAATTGTGAGAGGTAAAGTAAAGATAAGAAAACACAGTTGTGGACTCACTACAGATTCACATTCTTCTTACAGTTTCCAGAAATTGCTCAACACGTTGCTGAACGCGGACAAAACCTACCTGAAGCTGGCCAAGGACATGGTGTATGCCAACTCCATTGGCCCCATTCTCGAGTTGCTGGACAACATGCTGCACCATCAGATTGTCTCCTATACGAGGCAAGTAGATACTCCAAATTTCTCAATAGACTGCTATAAATGTTCTCCTAATTTCCAGCTATGGTCTCTGCTCGCCATTGAATCTCATCAATGTCTGGCTAAATTGCTTCACATCTCTGCCGAATTGGGCTCAGAACTTGCACGTTCTCTACCTGCTGGACAAGATGCTCTGCATCTCCTATCAGTTTACGGATTGTCGCGTGCAGGCAGTCGAGTTCTTTTACAATTACTTTAAGGTAAATGGTTGAATTGCGCTCACTTAAACTGCAAATCTAAGATGGAACTTCTTCTCAACTTTCCAGGACTGCACGGAGTGGAAGATGCCGGCCAAGTCGTCAGGACTTAAGGGACTTTTTGGCGGGCAGGCGGACTCGCGTGTTCCCCAACTGTGGCCACAGTACTGTTGGCTCAATCTTGTGCTCTTGGATATAGAATTCAGGCTGCAGGATACTCGCTTCTGGCCCGAATTGTTGCGTCAGCTTTCGGGCCAGACGGTGGAGCAAGCGCTGAAGAAGACGCTGTCGCTGTCCAAGGCCAATGCGTTTCCCGCCAAGCAGCTGGTCATCTTTAAGTACGTCCAGCTCCTGGCCAGCATGGACACAGCACACGCGCTCTTCCCTATCGTCTGTCAGAAGTTCTTTGAGCTCTATTTGTGGCGAGTGCCCGTCGAGTGCGATGTCAGGGAGATCAATCAGAACTTGGGCGTCGCCGAAAAGTTCTACGAGCACAATGTGCCGCTGATGAAGACGGTGAAGACGCAACTGAAATCCGCCGAGGTCTATTACGCGGCCATTGCCAGTAAGCGAGCCCAGGACGAGGCGGCTGCCCATATGTATCGCAGTTGCACCAAGCTGATGCAAAGCTGCGCCCTCTGGCTGGAGGACACTCAGATCAACAGATTCGCCAACGATGCCACCCAATTGCCGGCACAATACAATAGCGATAAACTCAGGGAGCTGCTCAACGGTCATGTGGCTCATTGGACAGAGTTCCTTTGTCTCGCCGATCTGCGCAAGGATCAGCGCGAGCAGGCGAATCAATGGACGGCCAAGATCTATCGAACTCACAGTCAAATGCCACTTCGCAATCCTCTGCAGGCTAAGCCTCGATTGCCACCCGCTCAGCGCATCAAGAATCACCTGGCCACCTACGACAAACGTCTTCCGGCACCGAACCACAGTCATCCCGAGCAAATTGAGAAGCGACCCATCGACGGAAAGACGCTGCCCGAACTAAAGCGTCGCATCCAATCAATGAACAGTACCGCCAAGTATAAAATTAATGATATTTCTCCTACTAATCCCATACTGATTATATTGTGTATCTCTTACAATTTCAGCAAAGTGCATTACAACACCTCGGAGTTGAATTCACTGAACTTAAACTATCTGGAACGAGTTCCATCATTGTATCAGATGGTGCCCTACGAGGAGATGCGACGCAAGGAGTGCGCATCTTTGATCTTTAAACGCAATTGCACGCAGGCGGCGGAAATTAAGGTGAAGGGTGAACACATACGTCGCAATGATCAGGTTGCCCGGAAACAGGAACAGAATCGGGATCGACACGATAAGATCATTGAGGAGATGGTGGCCCTGAATGTGGATGGCTTTGCCCAGGCCATCATTGAGATGGGCAGCTACATGGCGCAGTTGTTGCAGGCACAACCGACCTCGAACAAAATGGTCACAGCCATTGGCGTGGACTTCTTCTACCATGTGGTGGACAACTTGAATGACACGACCATGAAGTTTCCGCCCACCAACGATTTCTACTCGGAAATATTGCAACAACTGGGCGTAAGTATGACTCAATAATTTATACGGGAATCACAAAGGAGTTAAGATTTTACAAAAATCAGAAAAATATCTGGATAAATAAGAAAATTTCGAGATATATTTATTTGTAGTTGGGATCTTCTGGAAAAGTACGCGTTTTTTTATTTTTAAAATTGTTTAGAAATATTAGGGATTTAACCGGCATTAACTGATTAGAACTAGTAACCGTAACTGAAGCCGTAACCGAAATAAAATTTTTGTAGTGTACTGAAACCCGATACCGAAATAGTTCAAACCGAAATAACCGTTTAGTAACCTTTTCAATTATAACGGTTAGTTTTGTGTCAGACAAGCATTGAATTAAATTGTCTTGTAAGGGGTTATCAAAGTTATCAAACTAATTTTAATTTGTATTATCAATTTGAATATTGGTCTTAGTTATATTAAAAAAAAATTTCCAATTTTTCTTAACCGATAACGGAAATAAAGGCATAACCGATACCGTAACTGAAACCGATATTTGTTTCGGTTTGATATCTGATAAATGTAAATTAGTTGGACTTTAATAATACAATTTTGATTTTTTTAAAAACACTAACTTTCAATATTTATTTACAAATCATTTCTTAAATCTTGTTACGAAGAAACTTGGTGTTAAAATATTAAATTATTCTAAATATTCAGGGGTGCCACTTAAATTTCATACAGATTTAAGTGAAATTCAAGCGAAAGCGATTTCTGTGGCACCCCTGATTATAATTATTACGGTCCCGAATTATTCTAATTTTTCTTTGATTTTAGGTGTTCATCCAAGCCGAGCAGGCGGAGCAGGGATTGCATGTGCTCAGACTGGCGCTGAGACGTGGAGATCTGTTGGAGCTGCTGGCCAAAGTATTTGTGCCTTGTCGCACCGATGCCGAACATTTTCTGGACATGTATCAGTTCCTCATCGACTCCCATTTGAAGCGTTGCGATACGAAGATTCTCTTCGTGCTGCTCTCCAAGTTCGATCTGCTCACCTGGCTGGAGGCATATCAGCCCAAGTTGAGTGAAATCAATCGCCTGTTATCGCTTGTGCTCCAAGGTCTCGAGTCCTGGTCGCAGCCAGACAGCAGCCTGCTGCAGGATCAGTTCCGACGACAGCTGGTGCACATCTTCACATACGACTTTCCGCAGCATTATGGCGAGGTGATGCAGCTGGTGCTTGACCGCATCTCGGATCAGAAGCTGATGCCAGTGGTGTTGCTGGATCTGCTCAATGCGCTGCTGTCAACCGCAAACAGCGCCAGCCTCAAGCTCAACAGCAGCGAGACGCAGCTCCACGAGGTGGCCGTGGACTTCTCCCGCCGTCAGAAGTTGTTCACGCTGAAAGCGGCCACGGACACGTTGCTGCTGTTTGCCCGGCATTTCCAAAAGGAGCGACTGCATCATGGTCTGCATGGCCTGTATCCCAAGCACAAGGAGTATTGCCAGCCGCTGGTCAAGTGGTTCACCTGCTTTGGACACGTGCTGTTGGCCGCCGCCATTTGCAGCTACCAGGAGCTCTTGGCGGATCAGAGTGAGTAGCTCCAAGGTTAATACCCCATTTTGAACCTAAGGGCATCTCACTTACTTGCAGTCAGCGATATTGTCTTTGGCTCCATTGTGGAGACGTACGCACCCTGGCTGATCCCATACACGGAACAAACTGAACTGGGAGCAGGCGCAGCAGCCCACTGGATACGCCAGCTGAGTCCCGATCAGGGCAAGATTCTGCTGCCTTGGAGTGAGCCTCAAGTGGAGAGTAGCAAGCTCCTGATCAGATCCTTCATTGTCAGTGTGCTGCAGGTGGTCCAGTATCTGCCCGCCTCGAATAAAATACTGGAGCACACGTTTGCCTGGTATGTCCACCACTTTGCCCAGCACAACGTGGCGAGGCATGTGCTCGCGCCGATGCATGAGGGTCTCGCCCAGCTGCCCTGGGAGCGCTTCCTGCCGCCGGCCAAGCATATTGAACTGTTCTATGAGAGCCTGCAGCGATTCGTGCCCGAATCCCATGCCATGCTGGGCCACATCTTCATGAGGATTGACTGGAACTCGTGGTTTACGCAGATGCCACCATCGCCAGTGATTCTATCGCGTCTCTTTGGCATCTTTGTTAAGATGGCCTTTGAGCCGAACATCCATATGCATCCCAATACAAGCAAGATTCTAGAGGATGCCATCAAGTATCCCTGGCATCTGGTCGAGTACAGCGAACTGGAGCAGTTGCTCAAGTGGTTCGTGTCCAGCGTGGAGCCCGCCATTGTTTTAAAGCTGCCCACCGAGAGCAACTACGCGGATCGTGCTGTTCTGGAGTAAGTGAACCCAATGGAATTGGAGAGTGAGTACATTAATTGTCATCTCTTGCAGTCTGCTTCGCGTGGCCTGCGCCATGCTGCCGGAGAGCAGCACCCAGAGTGCGGTGGTGCAGGCATCGGCGAAGCGAATGCTCTACACCCGCTCCATTGTCCGCATGCAGCGTGCCTGTGGAGCCAAGCACCAGAAGCTGCTGGCCACCAAGGAGGGTGAACGCAGCTTTACCAACGCCTTCCTAGAGCTGCTGCAGTCCATTGACCAGGCCATTGCTGGCTCCAGTGAGCATCGCACGCCGGAGGAGCAGCGTCGTGAGGCGCTCAATCTTATGCTCGAGCTAGTTGCTCCTACACAGACCCAAAGCGAGGAGATCTCCAAGTAAGTGAACTAGGAAGAGGTTAAGATTGAGCTTTACTTCATCTGCTTCATCTGCTTGTAGCCTCCACATCCAAACCATGGTGCGCTGGCAACAACAGTGTGCACCGGCGAATCCCGTCATGTGTGCAGCTCTTCCTGCAATTGGGCATCTCAATACCTATATATCTAGCATATACTCGCTGTTGGAGTCGAGCATTGTGTGCTATTTCCGCAAGTCCACGGAGAACGCGCCCTGGCATGCGCCCAGCTGGCAAGGATTGTTCGAGGCGCTGCAAATGTCGCTGCCCAAGCTGGAGCTAATGCCCGTCCTGCGGGGCGGCTACTTCTTTTCCCTGCACGTCTTTGTGCTCTACAAACTGGAGGAGATCGAGACGGATGGTGAGAAGATCACTTTCCTACAGGACTTGACACAGCTGCTGGAGAATCTTAAAACCGATCCCCAGACAGAGCCGCGTCTAGCTCTCGTCTGGGGTCTGATCATCTCGCGTGGCTGTAAGCTGCTTCAAGGATCGCAGCTTGTGAAGAAACCACTTTGCATGCTGGCACGACATCTGCAGTTAGCCTCAACCAAAGCTGAAGGCTGGAGCGATGGTCTGCTGGGCGTGATTGGCCTGAAATCGGAGAATATTACCAACAGGTTCTATATAAATAAGAAATATTTATTTGGTATGCTTATTAATTCCATGTTTCTCAATTGCAGACGCAAGGTGCTGACCAGATGTCTGGCATGTGTAATCTTCTCGCTGTTCCCGGCCAGTCGTGACTTGAGATTGCCCAGCGAGGAGTATGAGAGCGGCATGCGGGAACTGGCCATGTTGTTGGCCAACAAAAAGTTCAACGATGTCAAGCCGTTGATCGTCAGGGCCGTGAGCATTCTCAAGGAACAACTGCTGCCCGATTTGCGTGCCGTTCCCCACTTGATCTGTCGCCTTATCGATGTTTTCTACGAGCAGAGCTTCCTTACGACCATTCCGGAGGTGTGGGACTGCGACTTTAAGCTTAAAGCTAACTAATTATTAAATTTATCAGATGGGCAGCCAATTGTGTTATTTTTATACCAATTCTAAATATGTATATATACAAATCCATATAAGGTGAATAAAGTGATCATTTTTTTGCTATTTTCGAAATTGCATCAATCAACAATGAAATTTGTGTTTTTTAGATTTTGATATTAAACTCGATTCCCAGTTTAGATTTACATCACTAGTTGCGAGCATAATTAGTGTAATTTAATCGGTTTCTAGCATGTATACTTGAAGCTATTTGTTTAAGCGTAGTTACAGTAAATATGATCGCCTTAACGATGGCGACACATTTCGCATGATACAATATGGATTACAATGATTACGAGTATAAATATTGAGCTAATCGAACGATAACAATGAATTATATGTATATGTATAAATAAATTGACACAAGCACAAATTTCTATATATAGCATATAAATAACACTTAAAACATTAAAATCTAATCAAAAAATAGCGCCTGAGAGACGACAGTCTTCAATCATCCAGTGCAAAGTTGGATAGCTGCAGATGCTGTAGATTGTTGCGCGCCTCAAAGTAGCCAGTGTCGGTGGGATTGTCAGGCGTGGGCACAAACGGTGGCTCCATGTGACCAATGTTCTCCCAATCGATGTCGACAAAGTAACGCATCTGCTGCACTTCCTTGGCAGCTGGACGCTCCGCGGGATCCATGGTCAACATCAGTTCCACGGCCTCCATGGCCTCCGCCGACAAAGCCTCATCGCCTTCAGGCCATTCAATGTCTGCAAATAACATTCAAATTTAGTCAGATAAGCAAATGATGCAGTGCATCCACTACTCACTCTTGTTGAGAATGTTGTCAAATACTTTTTGAGGCGTTTCATCATTAAAGGGCGGAATGCCAGTCATGAACTCGTAAAAGCACACGCCCAGCGCCCACCAGTCGACTCCAGGACCATGTCCCTGTTTCATCAGCAATTCCGGCGCCAAATAATCGGGTGTGCCCAGGATGCGTTCATTGGAGACGCGCATGCCACGTCGCACAGATTTGGGCGTGCGAAACGGTGTATTAATCTTTGTGTTTTTGGGCGTCTTGGGCGCGCTGCCGACACCATGGTTAATGGGCGACATTGTCGGATCATCGGGCAGCTTTATATGATACTGAACACTGGACAGCTTCTCCTTGGTCGCATGCTCACGCTTTTTGTTCTCAATGGACAGCGGCAGGGCGAATCGTGTAGCCTTCAGCTTGCCCAACAGACCGCCATCGCGGCGTGGCAATTTCTGTGAGGACACTGGTGTCGAGAAGACCACATTGGCAACGTTGGCTTCGGGCCCCAGCAGATGTTGCATGGGCAGCTCGTCGTCGGATAGGGAACGCACCTTGAGCACTCCGCGAATGGGTGAGGAACGTGCCTTGCGTTTCTTTGGTGTGCTGCTGCCAATATTCAGTATCTCGATCTCCTGGGTTAGGCCGGTGCTACTACTGGAATTGCCGGCTCCATCAACTTCCATGCTGGACATATTATCTGAGCGATTGACCAGATTGATTTTACGCTTCATGCCACGCAGAAAATCTGGTCGCTTGAAATGCTTGGAGAGATTGCGAAATGGGGAATTCATGCGGATTCCACTAAGCTCATTCCCATTATTTGTCAGGTTGTAGCTGCAAGAAACAAGAGATTAGACATATTTTTAATAGGATTGACTACAAGTCTAGTGGCTATCAACCTGCGTGAGTAATCGGAGCAGCTGTATTCCTCCTTCGAGTGACTGAGATTCCCAGTGATCTTCTCAATGGATGAAGCGGTGCTTTCGCTGTTCAGATTCAGATGACAACTCGAATTATCATCGCCCTTTCGACTCGAGACACCGGAGTCCTCCTGTAGCTTCAAATTCCGATTGCGCTGATTCAATTTAGAGAAAGTATTATTAAAATTTGACAGCAATAAAATTTTAGACATGCATCCCTTTAATTATTTTTATAGAAAACTCTTTGAAAGGTTGCCCTTAGTAATTGGTTAATCTTTTAGCAGCTAGACAGAATCTTAAAACTAGGACAAGTCCATAAGCACACAAACTGACAGAGAGACACACACACAAGGACAGAATCCAACGCACCTCGTCGAGCGAACGCCTGCGCGACATGGAAAACTCAAACGACACTTCGTTCGTGTTTTCCAACTTGGCGACATCTTTAGAGTCGCTGCTAGCAACAATGTTGTTCTTGTCCTGCTCGGCCATTTTGCAGCCCTTTTTGAGATGATGGATAATATGCAAATATGAATGTAAGACAATGGGCAATGGAATCGCCCAGTGATGGACACTCACCTGGCAATTGCTGCGTGCATTGGCATTGGCACTTATGTTGTCCAAGACGAATTCGACGCGTCGTTTGCTGGTCGCCGGAGCCCCGCCCGCGGCTGTTGCCTCCAACGGCGGCGAGCTCTTGCTAATCTCCGCCGATGTGCATGTATGATACGAAGACGAACTGCTGTCCAGAAGCTACAAGCAAAGAGTAAGAAATTAATAGACAAGGACTTCAAGTCATGCATCCAATCTTACATTGGTATTTGCGGTACAGGTGTGCGTGATGGACACGTTGACCTCTTCGGCGGAGAAGAATGGCGATACACCCGAGATTTTACTATCGCTCGTCTTCTGTGTATCGTTTAGGGATGTGTCTGCCTCGCTGTCGGAGGACTCCATGATCAGACTGTGCTTGTTGATGGCCTGCATTAAGTGTGAGGTTCCCGTGCCCGTGACTGGCATTAAGGCACAGCCGACAGCGCCGTAATCCTGCACCTTCTTCTCGGACCCGAAGGACAAATGCGAGGTGAGCGACAACAGCTGGCCAGGTGTGCGGGCATTCAGATTGGGCGAGCAGTTAATGAGATCGGATATCTCCAGATCGCGACGCAATTCAATTTTGCTCAGACCAAAGTCCGTCAGCTTCACATGGCCAGTGGACGAGATGAGCATGTTGTCCGGCTTAATGTCGCGATGAACGATTCCATGCTGATGCAGATATTGCAGGGCCATAACTATTTCAGCCACATAGAAGCGAGCGGTCGCCTCGTCAAAGTAACCGTACATGGCCAGCAGGGATTTGAGATCACCGCCCACCATGTACTCCATGACCAGGTAGACGGAGGACAGCGATTGCAGCGAGTAAAAGAGACTCACACAGAACGGTGAACGCGACAGGGCCAATGCGTTCCTCTCGGTTATCACCTGGGAGACCATGTTCTTGTAGATCATCTCCGACTTGCGCATCACCTTGATGGCAAACAGTTTGTTGGGGTCATTGAGCTTGTAGCCCAGGAATACCTTGCCGAATGCTCCACGGCTGATGGGCTTAATAATGACAAAATCCTTGATGGTGGGCAGCTGCAGCGGAAAAGAGAGTGGATGAGGTAAATGCAAAATTAAGTGTGTAAGTGTGAGTGTGAGAGACAGCGGCTAAGTAACGGGACGTGGGTGTACGTGTGCGTTGTAACAGTAAATTAAATACATATGTATATGTACATTTACCTTTGCATTGTGCGACTGATTCTCCGGTTTGGTTGTTAAGATGTTGATTTTCTCCAACAATGCCTCGCTCTCGATCAGAGAACTCGTTTTCTTTGGCGTTTTGTAGTCAATTTGCAGCTCAACATGCGAAGTGGCCACATCAGCAGCGTGTTCCATGTTATCCTTTAATTTCTGTTTTCTCTTCTTATTTTGATTCTCCAACAACAGTTCGCGCGCAAAATGCTTAACGAAATTTATCAAACTTAAGACGTGATCAGCATGCTCATGTCATGTGAGTTAACAATGCAATTAATATAGCAATTGAATTGAGCAGCAATCATTTAAATAATATTAGATAATTTTAAAAGAAACAATTTAAACAGCGCGTCGATTTCTTCCTTTGGTTTTAGTGTTGGATAATTTTTGTTACATACAGGGTTGCTTTGTACAGCAAGTTGACAGCACCAAAATTGCACGTTGCTTTTCAAATAATAGGCTAGTACGCTGTTGCCTTACAAAATCTCCCGCGCAGAGAAATATTATTTATTTTTGTTTCAACAAATTAAAAATAGTATTGTTATTGACTTATTCAAACGAATTCCAGATGCCGGCTGGAATCCAGCTGTTTCTCAGAAACACAGAAATCACACTGTTATTGTATTTTAAATAAATTGAATAGCCTTTTTTGTATATTAAGATATTAATTAAAACCAAAATTCGTTTAATAAAAATGTTCTTTATTTATAAAATACATTCTTTACACTCTTGTGATTACGTATTACACAAAATACACTGACGAATAAAATACAGAAAACTCGGAGATACGTAAATCTATAAAATCTGTTACAGCTAAATCTACATATGTGTGTTTGTATTTTAGATCGGGGTGTTGTCTACAAATGTATGTTGTTTTTTTTTATTTTTTTTGTATTTGTATTGTACCTAACGTTGTTTGGGTACTGAAATCATTATTCTTATATCTAAGTATGTATATCAACGATTTGTCGGTGCACATCTTTCGATATATGACCGAAAGATGTGCAGCAAGAAATCGCAACTGTTGGTAAATGGGCTGTCCATGTCTATAGCGTATGGCTATCATTTCTTTAAAGCCGGAAACGGGCAGCCAACACTCATACATGGCTTTGGTTTTTGGCCCAAATGCTTAAATGCTTACTCTTAGCTTGTAATTATTAGCAAGAACACAAATTACCAAAGAGAAGACGCTACTACATGTATATGATATATATCTTAAGAGCTAGCTGTAATGGGAGGCGAAGGATCGGGATTGAAGCTTGCGCGGCCAGATACGCTCACATTACGGCGCAACGAGATCTGTTGGGACCTTCCATCTCGGTGGACACCTCAACATCAGCAACCGGCAGATTGGCCACAACATCATCACCTTGGTCCGCTTTCTTCATCTCCACTTCCTTCATCTCTCCGGCATCCTCCACCACTGGCGAACCACTCTTTTTGGGCGTCTCCAGACCAGCTTCCTGGCCCACAGTAACTTCGTTGCTGGCCGATGATTTGTTAAGCTGTTGCTCCTCCTCCTCTTGGATGACAATGCCCGACACATTTTGCACTTCACCCTTCTCTCCCTCCTCATCCTCGCCAGCTGGTGGCGTTTGATCAAGACGCGGGCGCGACGAAGGCGAGCTTATGGTTGCTTTCGAGAAGCGCGAGCGCAGCATGCTAAATGGTGATGCCAAGTTCAGGCTGAACAGCTCAAAGCGTGCACGCTTCGGAGGCGACATCTCAACATCATGGCCCAGATCATTGGTCGACTGACTGCCGGATAGTGGTGGAGGAGTGCGCTCACGCTTGCGTCCGCGACCAAAGAATGAAAATGAAAACGATGAGCTGTTGGGTATCTCCGATCCAACGGTGGCATTCATACTGGCGTTTGTGCAGCCGGAGGTGTCCAGCTCGCTGGTGTTGAGACATCTGTAGTTGCCCAGTCTTCCGGGCGTCAGCGTTTCTGCTGGACGAATACTGCGTCGCCCGCTAATCTGGGCAAAACTACGTGCTGGCACAGACGCTGGCGAGCTGGATGGCTGTGTGGCCAGTTCCACCTCGTTGGTCTGCTTGCTGCTGCTGCGGAAACCAAACAGATTGCGCCCTGGTGTCGATGTGGCTGTTGGCTGTGCGCTTGCCACATTCCTTATGGGCGATGCCTCGACAGCTAGCGATTCCATCTCCACATCTTCCACAGCTGCAGCTGCAACTGTTTCTGGTTTTTCAGGTTCCTCAGGTTTCTTCTGAACTGGCGATGATTCGATTTGCTCCGATTTGTTGGGAGTTTTCTGTTGATTGGCTCCCGGCACACGACGCGATGATTTGCGCTCGGAAGTTGGTGTTGTGGGTACAACAACCACATCAGGCTCTTTATCCAAATCAATCACTTCGGATTCTGGAGCTTTGCTCTGCTTCGACTCAACAGTTGTTACTTTGGTCTCTGTTTCGGGCTCCTTCACACTTGGCTGGGCTTCCTCCTCCTTAGCTTCTGATTTGGTCGGCTCCTTCTTTTCAGCCTGCTTCTCCTTGGGCTTTTGTTGCTCCTTGACGATGGCGTTTGAGTTGCCATTTTGGGAGGCTTTTGGATTGCTATTTGAAGATTTGTTAACTCCGTTTTGACCCTTCTTTTCCTCATCCTTAGAAGTGGATGAGCCGGCA
Source organism: Drosophila suboccidentalis (assembly GCA_037043435.1). Lineage (NCBI taxonomy): Eukaryota > Metazoa > Arthropoda > Insecta > Diptera > Drosophilidae > Drosophila > Drosophila suboccidentalis. Next base: position 168,683 of record JBAMBK010001828.1, read on the forward strand.
GCCGAGGATCGCTGCTGGCTTGAGCTTCCTTTCTTGAGTGCTACAAAGGGTCCATTGCCCATCATCTGCTCATTTTTCTTGTTGGCATTGCTGCTATTTTGTGGACTATTCGAGCGACCATTGCTACCAGCGGCTGCTTGCTGGAGCCGGGACACTGCGCTGCTCCCACTGCTGCCGCTGTTGCTGCTCAGCGAGAGCGGCACTCGACGCCCACCGGCAGCTGGGCCGCCGCCTCCTCCTCCAACATTGTTCGACTGTGCCATTTTGCTGAGCATTAGGACTTTATTTTTATTTTTATTGTCGTGTTGCACGATCTGTGAAAGATATAAGAAAAACAAGGTATAAGTACGACTCGATTTGCAAAAGATGCAGGCTAATCAAGTTATTTAAACTTGTCAGCGTGGGTCCCAGATGCAATTGAAAACCAAGTTTACTTTTCACACTTGAAGTGCAACGAAACCGAAAGAGAGCAACAGAAATCTAAACACGCTTCATATATTATTCAAGAGCAAACACTGCGGTTTGTTTACGTTATTGTCTTCGACTTGGCACCGTAGCCACAACATTCCACATTCCTCCCGTTGTCGCACAGAACCGGCTTTGCCAGGGTGCACTTACCACAGATGAGCGCAGTTGTAGTTGTTGCTTGGCTGACTAGAACTTTTCAATCACAAATGCTATTTCTAAGTATTATGATATTCGTTAATCTCGGACGCTTAGCGTTTTCTGATCTTCGAGCACGTGTTGACTGTTTGGTGTCTATACTTTGTATAGTCTGGCAAAAGAGCGCGCAGGAGCTTAAGTAGGTTGACGGAGTGCATTCAGGTAGCCACGGATGAGGATGAGGGACAATAAAGCTACCTGCGAAAGCAGCTGCTCAACAAATTTGTTTATGACCAACAGCTGTCCGCGGATGAATCGCAATAATAATGAGGATTTTCCAGCAACTAGCAAAATATTTTTTAAATAAGATCGTTAAGGATGAAACTCGTTGCAGGCAAGAATTGTAAAAGCAACCATTGGGACAGTCCCACCTTAAAACACAGACATCGTTCCAGTTGAACAAGCCAAATTACCCCACAACTAACTAAAGGGCTTCCGGTATATACGAGAGTGGCGTGAAAAGTTCTGGGTACACTCATCCCCCATTGGAGGAAGAAATACGAGCAAAAAGTAGAAAAATGTTGACGTAAATAGTTAAGTAGTCGCCGTAACGGTCATTGGGCACAATTCAAAAGGGAAATTCCTTGATCAAGCCAAAAGTCCCTTAACTGATCCTCCTACTCATACAATGTTGCTGTCTCTTTCTGATCTCAGCACCCATAATTTGTGCAACATTGTCATACCTTTTTTTTTTTGTACACTTTTATGGCAACAGGGTATAAAACAAGTTCAGTGATGGGGAGAGGGGGACGAAACTGTTTAGAAATTGCAATGGGCAAGTGTGCCGAGATTTTCTTTTAGAAAGTGCAAGAGGCAACTGCAACGCGAAAAATAAATCAGCAGAGAGAAAGATACAAACATACACAAGCACACACATACAGATGCTGTGTCAGACGGCAATCAAAACATAAATACATATGTGCACAAATGTATGTATGTATGTTTGCAATTATGCGCCAAGCCCTCATGCCGACATTATTGTAATTCTTTTTCGCTTTTTGTTTTGATGATCTGTTTGTATGCCAGCAGAGTTTAATAAACTCAACAATGCACATCATACATACATACACACATGCATACATACGGCGATGAGCATCAGCATAAGTGAGCGGCTATGTTTGTACATATATACATCGATACATAGGCAGTCTTTAATTAAAGTTTATGTTTACACTCTCGGAATGTTGTGTCTGTACGATCCGATCGTTTAATACTTAAACATTTGATGAAAACAACATCTTCCTCACTTTTAGTTCTGCAACAAAGGCATGTATGTACATATGTAATCAGATAAAAAGGCGGCTTATAGTGCGCGCCAAAATATTGAGCACTGTTTGAAGCAATTTAATGAAAACATTACACTTATAAAAATGCTCCTAATAAATAATTTAAAGCGATATCTATTAAATAGGCCCGAATTTAATTAAAAAGTTATTGGTAAACTATCAATTTAATTAAAGTTCCATTAAGTAGACCCGTTCCTTTATGCTTTGCCACCACTGTACCAGGCAGGCTCAATTGACGGGGTTTGTTTTAAAAATGGCGGAGGCTGCAGCGACAAATAATAAAAAATGTACGTACAGACATACATACATAAGCATGCCTATTTACATATATTTTTGCGGCTATTTTGTGCACGTATAGAACACACACACATTCCGCATAGTTTTAAATTGCTAGTTGTGTATATCGTTGAATTCACAGTATTTTGCACAATGCAACCGAAGCCCGGCAACTGTGCGCGTTTTGTCTGCATACATATGTACATACATACAAACATACTCAAATCCTACCACAACACAAAAATTATAAGCACACCCTCACTTCACTATTACAACAAATATAAATATATTTACATATGAAATACAACAAACCTTATATTTTCTTTAAAAATATACCAATAATTATTGTAAGCACAAGTCTTATCGCTTTTCAAAATTGTGATTTTAGCGAATCCAAAATGCAACCGACGCCAACGAAAAAGTTAAAAAACTAACGCGCGATGTCGGAAAATGTGACCAGATTTTATAAAAAGTGAAATACAAAAGTCACACTGAAATACTGAAATTATTAACTTTAGCAATATTTATCTTTCGGTTTGAAATTAATAATTCTTTGTATTGTATTTATGTGTGAATAGTGCAATATGTTCATATATGATATCAGTTAATCTTTGAATTGTTTTAAATGAAGGATTATATTAATACATTTCGATAAATTTCCCATCCCTTAATTGGACTGCAGGGGCCAAGGTTGCCACCTAATTTTAAAAATTTGTGCCCAAATTCAAAAATCCAAGAACATTTTCTAAAGTAATGAAGTGATGATGATTCTGCAACAACGAGTAAGCGACCGCCGCCAGTCGACGCTGGCAGAATTATTAGAAAAATAACAACAAAATGTCAAAAAATAATAACAACAAAGGAATTTTATTATTTATTTTATTTACTCAATATTAAACGCCTCGACATTTTGTTGGTTAATTTTATTATAAGCTAACAACTAATTTATATTCCTAAGATCTTTTCTACAAACAATTACATAATAAAGAATAAAAAGCTCTAAATGCATGATTTGTTTCTAAAGGAGTCAAGGGAAACTACATGTAAATAAAGAAGAAATTGAATCCAATAGCATAACTATGTAAAAATTCTAATTGTATTTCTCTAAGAAATTTAAGATATTTTTAAAGAATTTTCTGATCAGCTGCGAAATGAACGATTTAGTTCATGATTGACTGAATAAGTTTATTCGTTCATTTTAATGACCCGTTAATTTGAACTTTTTCAGAACTAAACGACCCCAACTAGTGTTGGGTAAACATTGCTCATTTAGGTGAACATGCTCACTTGCTCTTTATATTTAGGTGAGTCAACTCACTCAGATCGCTCACTTGTTCAGTTGCTCACTTGCTCAGATTGCTCACTTGTTCAGTTGCTCACTTGCTCAGTTGCTCAGTCACTCACTTGTTCAGTAGCTCAGTGGCTCACTCACTGCTCTCTAAGTCCCTCACTCAACAAATCAAAAATTTCATACGTTATACATTTCATACTTTCAATTTAAATCGGATTCATCACTTTATTATGTATAAGTAAAGTAACAAAATTAAAAATAAAATAATGATAATATAATATATTCCCTTCATAACAAACAACCAAATTAAAAAGTAAAATAATGAAAGTATTGATTTCCCTTCACTTCTTTATACTTTTCTCCAAAATGAGCTAACGAATATACGCAAAGTGCCGTAACAGAATTCAGATCGCAAAGGAAATAACGAATAAGAACATTTGGGCGAACAACTTAACAAGGATGAACAACTGAACAAAAAAGAGCAAAACAGAGCAAGACTGAGCAAGTGAGCAAAAAAGAGCAAGTTGGAAGGAACATGTTCACTTGCTCACTTCAGGGAGCAACTCTTTTTTGTTCACTCACTCATGAGCAACCCAACACTAGAGTTGGGCTTTTTAGTTCAATTTGCTGACCAAGTTCAATCGTTCATTTTTCAGTCGTGAACTAAATCAGTCATTTAGTTCAGTTGGTCATTTGGTCAGTTGGTCATGAACTATGAACGATATGCTTTTTATTCAGTGGGTCATGAACTATGAACGATGAAAAGTTTCTATTCAGTTGGTAATGAACGATGAAAGATGAATAGGTCATTCTGCTCAGTTGGTCAGTTGTTTCATCGTTCAGACCAATCAATTTGATTTAAGGAGATGATTTCTGTAACACCTGTTTTTTGACACTGAAATTTATTTTAAGATTAGAATAAGTATAAATAGCAAATGCGTTTTAGTTTTAGTACTTCATTAATATTTTTTGACTTTGTTAAATACAAAAATAAAAATAAAATAACAAAAATAGTAACATAGAAATTCAGTCTAATATTAAGCCACTAATAGATCATTGTAATATAAAAAAAAATTATAATCAAGTGGAAGATCGATTTCGAAACAAGGAACTTTGTCTTAAAATAAAATATACTTCTACATGTTATGATGTAAAAATGTTAGTTGGTCAACTTTCTCTGGAAGCAATAAGCACCGTCTGTCCGTAATAATCTGACCAGTAATTGAGAAGGTTCTCTCACACGGCACAGATGTCGCCACAATACAAAGACGCTTTAAGACAAAGCTGTATAATTTTGGGTAAATCAACTAGATTATAAAAAGACTATAAAACTGTATTCCAAAATTAACTTTGTCTTCGAGCTTCAACGACTCCAGGGCTCAGTAAGATAAAAAAAAAATTTAATAATAACGGACCAACTGACCAAATGAACTATATAGTTCATGAAAGACTGAATAAGTTCATTAGTTCATTTTAATGACCCGTTCATTTGAACTTTTTCAGAACTAAACGACCCAACTCTACCCAACACTAGACCCAACTCTCTTCATTCATTC